>APFE031134753.1:0-39336 GCA_000404065.3 Pinus taeda
GTGAAAAAAATGTTCTGATGTTGAACATAGCAGGAAATTGTTGACTTAGTGGCCATTAATAGATGCCACTAGTCAACATAAGAAATCTCACCATTGATGACAATGAGAGTCAAGATTCCCAAACACATCTTGCTAAGTATGAATGAATTTGTCGATGTTGAGTCACCTAGAAGATCTGATGAACAAGGGACAATAATGTATTCCTATTGTTTGTCAGCATGAGGACTTGCCATTAAGGCATGCAAGCCTCAAGGTGTTTTTACAAAGAACTTAGACTCAAAGGACTATGGACTCAATAATTTGCATTGAAGCAGGGCTTATTTGCGGAATGAAAATGACAGGAAATGGAAGATGGCAATGGAGAGCAAAAATGACAATGGGAAATAAGCATATGAATGAGCCTCTTGCTTTTATTTGTGGGTTATGAATGGAGAAAAATAGATGGAAAGTGTATGTGAATGTAAATGGAAAATATGGAGTGAATGGTTTATTATGAAGTATGGATATGATGGAAACAATAGTATCTGAAAATTTTTCAAGTGTTTGGATCTGATTTTGCATCAGCATATTTCCTCTTTGTTGTGGATCACCCTCTTATGAAACAAATTGGTCTCTTAGAGAGACACCAGTCTCTTATAGTCATTTGTCCTTCCTTCTAGAACTGCAAAGAAACTAATACTTCTTCTGCAATGGAATGTGAGATTATCAAAGGGGAGAGATGGAAAATCTCTCTAGTTATGATATTTACATACAAAACTAAGAATTTTTATTAATGAAATAAGTTCTCAAAGGAAAAATCAAAAGAATTTATACCTAATTTGGAATTAGTGCCTCAAGTTCATGTTGCTTCTTTTCAGCAATTTATTTCATTATTTTCCATTCCAAACTCTAATGATGGATTTCTCATTGTGTAGATATTGTTGAGATCTTTACAATGGTACTTAAATCATAAAAATCTGATTTCCTATGAAAAAGTTAGGCTGATTTGAATAATGAGTTTTTTTTTTTCAGTCTGCGGAGTTGGATTTCCGTTGCAGAATGTGCACGGTTTCTATAGCTAAAAATATTGAATACAAAGTTAGTCATTCATCTTACATCATCAGTCCAAAATTAATCAATACCTTCAGAAAGGTGAGCAAATAACTTATTTATTTCATTGATTCAAAATTATTATTTTTTCTTGACATGCAGTGACTTAGTGTGGCGACTTAATGTGACGACTCAATGTGGTGACTTAGTGATAACACACAACTTGACTTCCCTTTGACCAGGGTCTTTTTCATTGAATTGGATCAAATGAATAGGACACCATCCATGTACTGACATTCCCCCAGCTACCCATGTGGCTTGTTTTTCTTGATGACACCTGCAACCTAGAGTTTAACAAAAAAAACTGCGGAAAGTTGAACCAGCTATGGAAAGTTTAATCAATTGCAGAAAGTGGCTGAAATAGTGAACCATCAGTTTTACACATATTTTGGATACTTGTGTCATGCATAGATTTTTATTTCTTTTGCACTTTCTTGTGGAGTTTCTGCAACCTTAAAAGTGAGTGATTCATCTTTAAAACGGAGGTTTTCAGTTGAAACAAAACCAAAATGATATTGATCCCTTCTCTAACTGAAAATGCCAATGTTACTACAGAATAAGCCTTGGGCTTCCCATACAATCAACAGATAAAGTTCGATGAATAATCAAGGATACTAAGGTCATGCTTGATAATAACATTTCACCTTCTCCTTATAAATGCCAAATTTGATATTAATGGCAACAGGGTGGATATTATTTGCTAGAACTACATTTACAGCCACCTGGACTGTAGTGAAATCTCCTTGACCTTCGTTCTTAGATACTGTGATCACACGGGGATTCCTAGATTTCGCAAGAATCCCCTTTAGTTTCTAAGATGAACTGATCTTCAATTCTGTGTAGTTCCTTGTCCAATTATTCCTACATCCCACATGGCGTTCAGATATGGTGCTGATACAGTGGGTAGGTTCAAATTAAAAAAAAACACTTGCAGTGCTGCAAGACATAACTTGATAATGAACAATCCTCTACAGCTTGCCATGGATACATTCTTAAGAAAAAGGGACATTCAGGGATAAAGGGATTCTTAGAACTTTGGCAACATGGAGACCCTAGCAAGCACAACACTCTTTGGTAATTCCAGGCAACCAATGCAATTAGTAGCAATTTTGGGTTTAACTCACATGAAATATACATGAATAGGATGTGAACGAGCTTTCAAATGGCCTCTGCATCGAATGCCAAGTTATCCATGCCACGTCGATTGGTTGTTTGCGTATCCAATTAAGATTATTGTTAATAGGTGTTACATTTACCAGCGAAGAGCTGTATCCAATTAGAACTGTTGTTAGCAGGTGTTACATCCATCAGCAAAGAGCCAAATCCAATTAGAACTGCTATTAATCAGGAAGTGGCAGAGCAGGTGTTAGATGGGTGGCAGAAGGTGGAAGATGTGTAGTTAATTATCAGTATGGCATTGATTTCAAATCAAAAACAAACAAAAATCAACTGTGAGTTAATTAATTAAAATCATGTTTTTTTTTTTTTTTCTCGCGGCCTGCAAAACTGGGCTCCAAGGAACCAAGAATTTCTCCCAAACCGCCACAAATCTCTTAAAACAGTTTTTGGGTTATCTAATTGACCCTTCTGGAGAAACAACCCATGTTTTATTTTTTCTAAATTCACCAACGTTTGGCCGAATCGTGATCTCAAAGGTTGACGTTTTTCTCTGTTTACGTTTCTCTGAGTTAATGTTTTCACTGTTCTTCATTTTATGAATTTGTTGAATTCGGCCTTTTGAATTTCATTTGCTGTGTAACTTCTTTAGTTATGCTTGTCACTAATGGTGGTCCACCTTCACGGAGTGAGAGTGAATGGTCCACAAATCGATTATGCTGGCTGAAGCATTACACAAGGAACCGAAAACAAATATCCTTACAAATATGTTAAGTTCACTAAATGAATGCATTCAGATTTCAGGTTTGTTGCTTGGTCCTCGGCAGATTTGATAAATTCAAGCAGGTTATGCAGCTATCATGAGCCAAAAAAAATGAGAGCGCACTGAGAGATCAAGGTCTAAGGATTTTGATACTGAGAAGGTTTTAAAAATTTCTGGCACAGAAATTGGACGCTGCATACATTATTTTGAAAGCCACACAAGGGTTTTTTTTCAATTGGCCTCATCTTAAGAGTCCATGCAATATGTTGAATTTGCAACATTTTTTTTAATTATTTATTTTGTTAATAAAATTACATATGTTATATTTCCAAAAATTAAAAATATACATATATATTTTACTAAACAAAATAATAAAATTTATTATATTTTTCTTTAAATTGTTTTGTTAATAAAACTATATGTTATACTTTCAGAAATTAAAAATATACATATATATTTCATTAAACAAAACAATGATTTTTTTTATTCTATTTTTTTTAATGTTTTTGCAAGTTTGTTTTAAGGCCAAAACTTAAACAGGGATGCAGATTTCTTATTGAGGCCAGCTAAGATTGAAGATAGTCATAGATTGTTTTCCCTTTTTTTTTCTTCTGAAATTGTGAAATTTTATAAAAAAGATTAATGATTTTCAATTTCAGACAACAAAGTCTTCAAAGAAAACATGCTAAAAACAGGACTTTAACTGAGGTCTTAGGCTGGTTTTTTTTACTGATCTAAGCTGGGTGAATAGGATAGGATCCATGTCGGGACATTCTGGAGATGCCCATGTGGTTGGTTTCTTCATTGGACACCTGTAACCTGCTAAACCTTGAAATCAGCTGCGGAATTCTCAACTAGTTGCGGAATTAGGCTACATTCCGCAGCTAAGTTGCAAAACCTTATTAAAATAGGATACAGTGTTTTGAGGACCACTACAGACCATAACCAGTCAATCTTGGATAGTTGAACCTATCAAAGCAATTGGGGTTCATTAATTTTTTTTTTTATTTTTTTTTTTTTTTTTTTTTTTTTTGAATCAATTGAAATGATGAAGTATATTTTGTCTCCTTTTTTTTTTTTTTTGAACATAACAACTCTTTTTCTGATCCTCCAGATCACACAAAGTGCAGGAGGAGGATACTCAAGAATTATTAAGAAAAATTTAAATGTAAGAAATAAGGTCTCCTAATTACACTTCCCTGGAAACGACGCTAAAAATGTCTAGCCAATTTAACATTTTAAATTGCTCTACATAAATTATCAATCCGGGTATCATAAACTGATGAAGTGTGGTGCACCATATGTGCTTAGTTAACCTTTTTCTTACTCCATTGTTTTATAGATTTTATTTTGTTTTGGAGTTTTGTTCTTGTTAATCTCCTAAAGTGTCTAATGCAAATGGAAATACTATTCTAAGGTCTTAAGAATACTTTTAAAGTTCAAGTATGGATGTAGATTTCAAGACAAGGTTTATGTCCCTAATGGTAACTTCCAAATTTTAGCACTTCAAAAGATCTCAAAACATATTATTGATGGAATTAGTACTTAAACAAAAGTGTAAGTATGCAGCTACTTCAATCAAACAAGATATGAAATACTGATCATGGAATCACTGTCTCTGTTGCTTGTCTAAATAGGGAAATAACAATTAAGTTATTGCACTCAAACAAATCAAAAACTGCAAAGTAATAAAAAGTAAAATCAAATCACATCATTCATAGTCTGATCCCTCGCCAGGTAGTCTAAGCTATGGCTTTTGGAGGTAATCATCAATAACATGAGCAATCTAATATCTAAATTGAAAAAAAGTAAAACTAAAATAAAATCACATCAATTCATAGTCTGATCTCTCACCAGGTAGTCGAAGCTATGGCTTTCGGAAGTAATCATCAATAACATGAGCAATCTGATATCTAATTGCAGAAAAGTAAAACTAAAATCAAATCACATCAATTCATAGTTTTATCCCTCGCCAGGTAGTCGAAACTATGGCTTTTGGAGGTAATCATCAATAACTTGAGCAATCTGATATCGAAACTAACTAACAAAGAAAATGAATAAGGCTGAAATCAAAGCATAGCTGAAATTGAAAAGCTAAAAAAAACAAAGTGAGCAGAGAGGTAATTCTCATGTCATTATTTGATGCAAAAACATGTAAAGAAAAACTAATCTACAATCAACCGGTTGAACACACTTACATGAATTAAAATTGCATGAATGGAATATCTAATCTATCAAACTTGAAAGCAATCAAATGACATAATGAAATCAAAGCAAAATTACAAAATGAAATCTACTCTAGCTTACATTCTAATGTGCTCCATGAAATCTACTTCACATCTCCTTCGATGTTGAGAACATGAAAGCTTTATTCAAATTCTTCAAAATTATAAAGTACAACAAATCTATCTAAAGCTTTCCAAAGCCATCAAGCAATAACTACAAACTCCAATCTAAGCTAAGCTCTAAGCTCTAAGCTAACAAGCTGTGACTAACAAATGAAGAAGAGAGATCTCCTATTTATACAAAAAGATGAGAAGCCATCTCATTAATGGGAGTCCATGAATCTCTCCTTCTACCTCTAGAGTCCTAATCAAAATAGGAATTGATAAGACACATGTCTTCTTAGAGTTACCATATAATTAGGAGATGTGACACATATCCTCATTATCCCGTGATTCTTTCCACTGAAATTCGAATTTGGCCTTAGAGTGCCACATAAGGGTCTTCTAGAAGCCTCTTTTCAACCTACACATGTCTACAATCTCAAACCATTTGTTAGGTATAAGCATATGCACATTATTTTCTAATTAAACCACAAATTCACTTAAAAGGCTTAGAATTAATAAATTTTGGAAAAACATAAATGTGGCCCAATGATAATGAAAGTGGGATGAATGTGGTGACATAGTAGTGAAATGGATGTGAAATGGAGGTGATATAATGGACATAATAGTGAAAGTGTAATGGAAATGAATGACATTTTCGAGACTCAACAAGCATAATGATCGACTTTGCTAGAAGCAAAGCATTTGAAAGGTAAGTTACCTCTGAACCTTCCAAAACCCTATTGAAACTTCCTGGAAAAATTTACCTCATCTTCTTCTTTAGAAATGTGTCCTGATTCATTGTGTTCTTCCTTTTCTTTTCCTTTTGTTGAAGCTTTAAATGTGGCTTCTCTCATATCTGATGGACCTCATTTTCTCATCTTAAAAGAAGTTAGGATTCTGTGAAGTTGTGTCATAGTGATATTTTGCAGATCTTATTTTTCTTCTATGGAAGACATTTTTGATTCAAATTTAGCAGACAAGGATCTCAAAATTTTATCAACTAAGAGAACTTCCTTTATTTCTTCACTCAGATTCATCATACAATTAAGAACCTCATTTATACGTAAGAAGTAACTAGCTATACTCTCATCACTATGCATTTTAAGAGTTTCATACTGAATTATGAGAGTTTGAATCTTAGCACATTTTACCTGAGAGTCTCCTTTGTAGCTCTGAATGATTTGGTCCCATATCTCTTTGGCTGATTTCAGCTGCATGACTTTGACAAACTCTGACTATGACAAACATCCCAATAAAATATTGACAACTTTGGCATTGGTTTCATATTTCTTTTTCCCTGTCGTGTCTCTAGGAATTGTTCTTGGAAATTTATATCCTCCTTCCACAATTTCCTAGACATTTGTTCCAAGAGATTGTAGAAAGGTTGTGGTTCTTATTTTCCAATAAAAAAACTTTCTCCCATCGATGATTGGTGGTCTCATGGATCCCATGCTTTCGTGATTATTCATCTTGATGGTCTTCCTTCAGGCGATCAAGCTTCTTTTGAAGGACCTACTCTGATACCAATTGTTGGAAATAATATCGAGAGGGGGGTTGAATCAATATTTACAAATCAATAACTTTTTCATTTCCATAATCAGATTTATATATTCTACCTCAGTGAAGGGAACTCATGTGTGCATGCAACTATTCTTAAGTCAACCAACGTATATCTAGTGAACTTATGATCAAGTTAATTCATCATATGTTGATCTTAAATCAGTGCATCAGTACTTTATTAAACAGTAAACAGTAAACATGTGCAGTAATAATAGAACAAACCATAACACATAAGCAACACACATGAACACCAAGATTTAAGGTGGAAACATAATGTGGATGAAAACCACCTGCTGTTGTCATCTATGTCTTATTTTAATGAGAAGAAAATTTGTTTACAATATTGTACTGGTGCATAATCGTACCAATACGTAGGCTTCTACCTGCAGAAGGTTACAACCTTCTCTCCTTCTCCAGCTTCTACTGGAAGGGAGCTACAAGCCCATAGCTCCTGTACTAGCCAATATGATTACTAGTACAAAGGTGACAAGCTACAGAAAACACCACTCTTCCACCAGGGACCGTGTTTCAAGAATTTTCAGACTGGATGCTCCTGGTATGTATCAACATATATGAGGACCTTGACTCATCAACAACCGATCAAAAATTTTGAAACTCAAACTTCATCAACCAACATGTAGCTAATTTGAAACAATCATATCACTGTCATCAGAACACTGTGATGAACCCTGAAACCTGTCTCAACATTCAAAACCAACTGAAACCTCAAAAATTCATATGTCAAATTGTATACACTACTTCAATGAAGAAAAATTTTGTGTATATGCTACTTCCTTCAGCCCAACCTCCGTATACCTCCAAAGATTCTAAATCATAAAATCTCTAAATCACAAATTGTACCAACCAACAGTGTATTAAACATATACTATCAACTTATAGAACTTTACACAGGCAGGAAACATAAAACACTTCTTCTCACTTATACAATCAATCAAATATCAACCTCCTTATGCATTAAGATTTACATTTAGATCTAAGAGGACTTCATTGACAGAATAGTAAAATAGTAGCAGCAATAAATCAACAATATTCATTTGATAGATCAGTCATCTCTGAATGTCAAGCCTTTCTTTTCTATACACTACTTGAAAGAGAAGAACCTATGTGTATACGCGCTTTTTCCGAGACGAACTTGCATACATATCTACAAATATTGACTCAAATCTTTGTTGGAATTATAGACTTTAGAGAAACCCAGGTCATGATAGGTAACAAGTAAAATAGATGCAAAACATTAGATCCAGCCTCAACCAATATCAGATCATTCAAGAATAAGTCATTTCAGGTCTTATGATCCTGATCCAATATTGAACTGAAGGTGCACATAAATATTTCAAATCTAGTCCTAAACATAACCCTGCAACATAAAATATACTTAAGATAGAAGTATCCCTTAGAATATTATTCACTTACACATCTCGCCTTATGATCCTCTCTTCTTTATATAGTTTCTGGCCTTTCTCGATACCATGGACCGAATCCACTTATGACCAATACCTTGGATTAAATACCACGGAATGAATACCTCGTACTAAATACCCAAGGTCAATATCAAGGTCCAAAGCTACCTTAGAACAAATACCTCATACTAAAACCATGGTTTTCAACATGTACGCGCTTTGCCTTATGTGGGAGTGTGTGTGTACATTATACGTTATTTCTATTTTGAGTACTTGCATGTATACACTGCTTGGACTAAGTGAACCTGCATGTATGTTTTAAACTTATCTTACATCATCTTCTTCCTTCAAATTATTTATTCTGATCAATAGACCTTAGCTCCATCTTCCTAATCCTCTGTACTACTACCCTATTGCCTCGGAATATTCCTGTTAGCCTATTATCAAAATTGAGTTTACCTATAGAGTTTTCCATCAAGGACAATACATGTATCATATTGCAAACATGTTTTGAAACTCTCTCTCTATTCTCGCTCTCTCATACTTTTGGACAGAGTTTTCTTGGAGAAATCTTGGAGGAATGTGACATACTTGGAGTTTTGGAGCAAGAAGGATAAGGAAGAGAAGGAAAGTTCAAGGGGACATCAAGATCAACATCTACAACAAGTTTTGCTTGACACTACCGAGTTACATGTATATTGCTTTCCTCACTAGTTATACCACACATGGTATGTGCATGTGGTTAATTGGTTATGATCTATCATTGGTATCAATGATTTCCTAGATTGATAGTGGATTTTCCTAGTCTTGACATTTTTTGCATGTCCATGGTGTTATGCATACATTTCTTTTGTTTCTAGTTGGTTCTCATGTTTCCTTTAGCTTGGGTTCAGTTACTAATTCCTGGAAGCTCTAGTTAGAAAAATGCTCTAGAAGCCCTATAACATCTTGGGTTGAGATATTATTCCTAGAAGTCTTGGTTGGAAAAACACTCTTGAATCCCTTGATGGGTTGAGTTACTAGTTCATGAATCCCTCGTTGGACAAATACTTTAGAAGCCCGATGATAGTTTTTGGTTGAATTACTAGTTTTGGAATCCTTAGTTGGAACAAACACTCTGGAGCTCGAGAAGGCTTGGGTAGAGCCTAATCATGTGATGGTTCGTGATGTCTGACCATGAGGTGGAATCATTGTTTGATGGGTTGAGGAGGCTTGGCCTCTGGAAGCCATAGTTCAGTTTTGATGGTTGTTCCATGAGATCCCATATTCATTCTTGGAATATGGCGCAGGCGTGACTAGCTGAAGAGAGATTTGGCTCAACCATGTCTATGATCAGGTAGTTCATGGAAGTGCAAACCCTGGTTGACCTATGCATGCTTAATATGAGGTTATTTCTCCTTTTTAATTCATAAGTATTATAGTGGTTTATATGTGGATTATATGGGTGTTGTTTCCCTGGTATTTCTGTTGATATTATGTTGTTTATGAACATGTATTATTATAGTGGATACGTATGCCTCTCATCATGTCTTCACTTGTAAATGAATGAAAAATGTATCTATGGCCTAATAGATGAAATTTCAACTAATGTGTTAAGGCATCAATTATTCTTAGTGATAAGTATGAGACTCCTATGCTCAGTTATTCTATTAAGACCTACAACTTTCATGTTTGTGACATGTTTTATAAAATTCCTATCATGGTTAGTAGGGGCTGAGTTTAGTCATTATTGATATATTTTGAAATGTATCTTTTCTCCATTGTGAAATTTCATTTGTAAAGGTGTCATTCAATGTTGAGTAGTGACCTCAGCTATGGGCCTGAAAAAGTGGCACAAATCCTAGATTCGCAGGCACAACACTGCGAAAAAAGTCTTAAGATATATGCATGCCTTGTTGTGGGAACATATGGAGCCTCCTAGATGCACCCTTGTCCATTTCAATGAAGCATATGTCAATTTGATGCACGAAAACTTCAGTTGGTCTCAGGGGCTAGTTACCTGAGTGGTCGGGATGGCTCTTGGGAGTTCTGTTGCTGACGTGGAAGGTCTGTGTGATGTGTTTTGTCAATTCCTCTTCCTTAACTAACACATAGGGAGTCAAATAATATCATAGTAACTTGTCACATGTTTACCCCTGTCGGGTGATTACTTAGGTAGATGTGGGAGGAGGGTGTTACAAATATGAATTGTGTAATCCTCATAGCCCTTTCGTTGATTGCATGCACCACCTATACAATTCAGATGATTATACAACTGATTATAAAATATCCCTGAATGTTAATCTCAACTTGGACTTTTTCTTCAATGACATGCCAGAGTTAATTATGAGTGAATCTTTAGTATACCAGTTGATTAGTGCTAGTTACACCCCACTACCACAGGTTACACCCCACTACTGGATCTCCCATTAATTCCTCCATCAGTTGGAACTAGTTTAACTAACTTTAACTCAGTTAAGGTGAATTAAATAACTAAAACTCAAAATATACTCAACCAGGTCTCCTTGAAAGTAGGAGAAACTCTACATGACCCAATTTGGGCCCTCAACTCGAATTAACTGAGCGAAATAAGTCAAATTAAGTTACTTAATTATTACAAGTTGTCATGATATATGGAATTAAAATTTGATTCCTAATTTAATTCATGGAGAAAATTAAGGTAGGATTTTATTGTTGCATTTTCAACAAGTGCATTCACCAAACAAAAATATAGGGCACCTGGATGATGAATCATTGCTTATTGTGTAAAAACTACATCTCTTGGAGGTTGCGATATTTTCAACTTGAAAAAATCATATCAAAGGCATATTTCTAAACATTTATTACAACACCACCATCCTCGATCTTTCATGATGTTGAGTTCTAATGGATCCTCATGGGGAAATATTGGATTTGTGGGTATTGGAGGGATATTGTAAGACATTCAATTGAATAAATTGTATGCTTATGCGTTTTCATGTGGAGAAAGCATAAAAAATGTAGCAGAGTTTTGGGCGCTAGAGAAAGGACTTAAGCTTCTTGTAAGTAGAGGAATCCATATATTACAAATTCATGGGGAATCTGAAATAGAAATTAGCATGGCACACAATAGGGAAAATTTTAAGAACAACCCTAAATTTATATATATAATAAATGGGTGAATCCCCACGATACATAGGAAAAATGGGAGGCAATTTTATCAATAATATAGTATGTATATATAATTTTTTTGGGAAATCTCTCAACAGATTATATTATCTTATAAAGTCATGATGAATATTTCACTAAATTATAAAATCTTGTAAGATCTTCGAAAATATTTCACTGAATAATAAAACGCTATGAAGTCTTGGCAAATGTTTTGTACACTTTTTCATATCCTTCTATTCGTTTTGATAATATTCCACAACAAAGTTCTTGTAAGTGTTGATCTTGACCACCAGTTCTTTCAACGTAGGAGAGATCAATATTTTCTCTAGCACTTTTTTCAAGCTATGAGAGATTTAATGTTTGTACAAATTTTGTTTTACTTTTCTCCCAAATTTTATTTTCTTAATTGTTTCCGTCACTACCTTGTTGATTCCATATCAAACCAATTTCTAAAATGCCGTCCTAACTATGACGACTTTCTTGCTTCGACAAATTTGTTGCCTCATTGTAAGAAGAAGATTTTATATTTACATGGGCAATTTATAAACACTTTCATTTTCTCTCCAAGTAGTTTTTAAGCCATCAATGTTTAGGTAGTTAATCCTTCCATATGATATTTGTCATTACACTTTGTTCTTCAAGAAATATATAATTTATGAAAGTCATTCTACCATGTCATGAACTATTGAATTGATGGAATCCCATACTCATGAACCTTACCTATGGTCTTACGATCCAATCTTCTGTTTTCATTCATTCTGTTAAAGTCCCTCCCCTTCAAGCAGGCTTTATGCAAGTAGGAAAATGAAACAAGACCCCTTACTTACCGACCTTCTTCGCTCTTACCTGAATAGTTGTATCTTACCCAACCAAAAAATGGTTCCTACCTTGAATTATGGAGTTTAATAGACCAACAATAAAAGATTTATGTAACTCTGGTCCCCACCATCTTAACACCTTATGGGCCAGCACGAATGAAGGCATGTTAAGGATTTCTTCGTTAGTCTTCGTAAAGATCATTTCAATTCATATTCATAATGGATTCCGCTAACCACTCATGTAGGGTCACTTGGTTTGGAAATGAAAAATTCTCATTAATTATTCACATCACTCGACCACCTTCAATCATATTCATTTCAACAATTTCATTTTGATTAGCATTTGTAAAATTTGTATATGGTTTTTGTCATCAACAACTATTACTTTTTCTTCAATTGCTCCATGATATTCTTAAGTAGCATTTCCATTTCCATCATCATCACCTAATACATGATAACATCCTTGAGGTAGACTCAACATGTTTATAACAACTTTTGCATCTTTATCACCATGTATTTCAAAAACTTGGCTACAACCCTCATCATTGGTAAGAGCATCATAATTGAGAACCTAAAAGAAGAGCTATTGTCTGTGCCCACTTCAAAATGTGAAAAATAATAAGATATTGGGAGACATATGAATATAGAACTTGAGAGGTAGACCTGAAAGACACCAAATGAAGCACCAGTTTGAATTTTCCTTATGCATGTTGCTAACTTGGGTTCGAATCACAGATAATATATAGAACAAGAATATCACACATGCAGTAGCAGCTGACTTCAGTTCAAATCGTAGATAATATATAGAACAAAAATATCACATATATTTGTAGATAATATATGTCAATAATATCACCTTGGCAAGAACCAACAAAGAAAGGCCATGGATAAGTTTTACCAACGTCTAGATTGCAACCCACCATGGAACTTTAACCTTTTGAGTCATTTTTATGACTTCATATAGGTATTTTATTTGATCATGTACCGAAAAAGGAGGTATCTCCTTGTCTAAAAATTGTTATTCCTTCTTTGTTGTCCAAATGGCTCAAGAGGCAATCAGGGGCAATGATCTATGTTATTTGAGTTCTTATCCTAAAACAGTCCAACAAGGAAGCCTCCTACAATGTACCCTATCCTCAAATAAGGGTAGAATAACACCCCATACATCCTGAGCAAAAATACAAATGAACACCAACACGTGGTCTATTGTTTCCCTTTCACATTTGCATCGAGTACAAATTTCAGGACCCTACCTTCCCCTATTTTGTAGAACCTTTCATGTCAAACATTATTCGTTAGGGCCAACCACTTAAAAATCATGGATTTTATTAAATATTTAACTTTCCAAATCTTCCCCACCACCAAGCTACTACTTCTACTTCATCATCAAAGATAGCCTTGTACCACAAGCTAGCTGTCAATAGTCATATGGCAGGATCGTTGGACAATACAACTTTCTTACATGAAGAAGTCATGGAGAAAACTCTTTGCTCCTAAATGCAAACAAAATTGAGTTTAAAAAAAAAATGCTTGATTTTTGTACTGAGAAACAACAAAATATACGGAATTTCCTTGTGACAAAGTTGCTAAGATGGAATCTTCATCTACAAACATTTACCTATTAGGGTGAGAAAATGTGAATCAAATTTCTTTCTTGTTCAATAGACTCCAACTGTGAGATAAAAAAAAACACATCAAGTTTGTTTACCCCAACACACCAATAAGTAGCAAGCCCTGACTATATAATATAAGATAGTAGTAGGCATCCCAAAGGCCTGAAGGGGATGTAACAGAAAGAAGTGACCCTTGTCAAAAGCCTTCCAATCAATATATGAACATATAAATTTAGTTTTATTATTATTTTAGTTGGAAATCTTCAATTAAATAATAAAATTTAATTACCTCTCCCAATCTAAATTGCTTATTAAAATAATTCACTACCTTCATACATGTTGCATTTTTTAACAGTGTTGTAACATGTGGAATAATTTCCTTTTTGGTGTACAATCTCCACCTTTTAGGACAATATGGTCTAGAGGTCCAACCCCTACAGATCATAACAACAAACTAAGAATAGCAGAGAAGATGAAAAGTTGTATAAATAAGCATATTTTTCAAACAACTAATCCAACATCAGTACCTTAAATTTTTCATGAAGATATCATATTGAAAACATTTAAAAGATGGTGGGAAATCTAGGTAGTGACTATCTCTTCTGTGAGGGTGATGTGGAAAGAGTGATAACATTTCACTATTTTGATTTTTTCTTTGTTAAGTCAGAAAAACCAATATAAATGGAGATATTTGTATTTTTTACTAAGTTTTCTAAAGTGATTAAATGTAGATTTAACCATTCACCTTAATATGCTTTTTACAATATAATTTCCTAACTCTATTTAATATCTTTGCTATCATAAAATCCAACCTATATCCATCTTAAATCCACATCTACCACTCTTAGAGGGATGAAATCTATTTATCCCACTTACTTGGTAGACCCCGAATTAATATGGATCTAACCTGATAGAATTTCCCCTTTAAAAATTTTATGCTCACATGAATACCATGGTATTACCATGGGTCAATACGATGGGTTATCATAAACCTGGAGCTTAAAAACTACTATTAGTAATTTATAAAATTAATAAAATTAATAAAATTAATAATTGATTTATTTTATTATTTTAAGCGAGTTAAAATGTTTAAGTGACATTAGATTACAAGATCCATTTTTACTCTTGATCTACCAGGGCCCAGCCCCAGAGTAAAGATGGATCTATGCTGGTTTAATTCCCCCCTTCAAATAGGTTACATTCCATGTGAATACCATGGGTCAATACCATGTGCCATCTTTATTTTTATTAATACTAATATTAGGATTAATAATGTTTTTTTTGCATTGTATTACTAATAAGTTGGCCCATAGGCTTTACCTAAATATAATGCATTTTTTGAGTGTCCTTAAATATAAGGTGACTTAAGGAGTAAATATAAAAAAATGTTTTATTTATTTACCATACCTCTAGTTTATTTATATTTTTATTAATTTACCATACCTCTTTTATAAACATGGTACTTGACCCATAGGATTCACTTAAATAAAACCTCTTTCTTCACCCTTCTTAAATAGAAAGAGGGTTATGGACTAAATATAAAAAGAGGTTTTATTTATTTACTATACCTCTAGTTTATTGTATTTTTATTTATTTACGAGAAAGAAGTTTTATTTATCTACCATACCTCCACTTTATTTATATTTTTGTTTATTTACACCCTTGCGTGTTCCTAAATATAAGGTGACTTATGGAGTAAATATAGAAAGATATTTTATTTATTTACCATACCTCTTCTTTACTTAAATTTTTATTAATTTACCATACCCCTTTTATAAATATGGTATTTGGCCCATAGGGTTCAATTAAATAAAACCTCTTTCTTTGAGCCACCTTAAATAGAAAGAGGGTTATGGACTAAATATAAAAAGAGGTTTTATTTATTTACCATACCTTTAGTTTATTTATTTACCATACCTTTGGAGTAAGTATAGAAATAGGTTTTATTTATTTACCATACATCCACTTTATTTACGTTTTTTTTTGCTTACACCCTTGCCATCAATGAAAACCCTATTTGAAAATAGGGAGCCATTCACAGAAGGAATTAGGGCATTTGGGAACAAATACAACCTCCCAAACCAAAAAACAGGTGATTGCAAATGAATTTAACATTGCAAAGTAGAAAATCGGGCAAGTGTAAATGTAATATAACCTCCCAAACTAGGAGAATGGGGTCCAATGGGTTTTTTCATAGTTAACTGCCCCTTTTTTTGGGCTAAAATTAAAAAAATAACTATTTTCTAAATAAAAATCGGGGTATATATATGAAATGGGTGTTTTATAAAAATTTCACCCCTCTAAAATGAAAAACCCCTTAAATTTCACCCTTGGCCTAAAATTCGCTCCTAAAATTTACCATGGTGCACAAACTTTTGTTGGGTCATTCACATGAAAAAGTGATTTATAGTTGTAATTTTCAAGAGACAGCAAGCAACATTAGGGAACTCTTACAATTTTTTTATTTTGTTGTCCCTATTCACATGAAAAGGGAAGCTAATAAGGTAGTAGATTTTTTAGCTAACTGGGGAACCAGTGGAATAGAGATAGTTATAGAGGAACAATGTAGTGGATGGATGCAACATCATCGCATCTCCACATAGAAACAATGGGTAAAAAAAGATAGGAAAAGGGTTGATACGTTGATCCTTGATGCGGGTGTTTGGATGATGGTAAACCATCATTGCCCCTCGATAGGTAGTTTTCTGACCGATGGGAAGCATAGATATAATGAGCACTATGTAAGTTTTTTTGTGGCCAAGGTGGGGGAATCCTCAGGGGAGTGTGCCAAGACACCCATTTGGACCAAAATAAATGATGAGTGGAGGAGGCAAATAGAGTTAAGTACTAATGTCATATGTTATTTTTTGTGGGACATTTAATTTGCCTCATTATGGAATGCATTAGTGGGTTCTGCAAACAAATTTGAACAGGTACTTGAGTTTTTTGAAGCCACCAAGAAGGAATGGGCCTATGGGGAAATGGAGATAGGGAGTATTTCACAGAACAAATGATCAACCTGCATTAATGATAGATGAATTATGGGTGGTTTCAAGCAAAAGAAGCAAAAAATGGGTTTTAACACTTGGTGTGGTAAAAGAATGTCAAGGGCTTTGTGTTGTTTCAGGGTTCAACATCCCTCCATTGGCTTGGTTGTATACAAACCCTATTAAGAAAGTAGGGTGGTGTATATCTATAAAGTCTACATGGTGGGGCCAAACAATTCTAACTCTTGTTGGGTATGAATTGGGGGATTGTCTCTTGAGTGGCAACGTTATTTAGAAAATTTCTATCGAACCCGTCTACAGACTAGGTATTTGGTGAGCTTTTAGCCTACTTGTTATGGTTCCCTCATGTTTTAGTCATATATAGTTTCAATAATGTCTGAGCAGATGCGAAGAGAAACAATGTCTGTAGGGTGGTGAGATAATGTCCACATTATCTTTGGAAATGTTCAAGTAGAATATTTTTTTTATGGTTAAGGTCTTTACAGAGTTGCGCATTCTCAAACTCCTTTCCTTTATAACTTCTCATTCTATCCATTGTTGAGCAAATAATTGATGGTATATTCAAGCATGGGGTGGTCATGTGGTCAGTTTGGATATTTTAATTGCATTTGATGTCATTTTGGGTCGTGTAGTTGTGTTATTTTGAGATAATTATTAGTTTGTCCATGGTCAGGGATATAGTTTAGGGGGTAATTCTTTTGGTCAGTCTCCTCTTTATGTTCTCCACTCTATTATTATCATCGATGGGGTCACGGGGTCATGGGAGGCCACCAAATGCATTTTTTGTGCTTTCTTCATAATTCCTCCTTTGTTCATTCTTTGGAGTTGGTTGTGGTACTCCTGTTGGCAGAGTTACATTGCCTTGATCATGTAGAAATTTCTCTATGGATCATCTAGCTTTGATACCATGTAGAAATTTCTCTATGGATTAGCTAGCTCTGATACCATGTAGAAATTTCTCTATAGATCAGCTAGCTTTGATACCATGTAGAAATTCTCATTGTGGATCACCTGATAATGCAATGTACTAAAGAAAATGACTTGATCTACTTCTACTATCAAACTTTGTGGAAGCTTAATCAATTTGAGAAAGATCAATTAGAACACATATAATAGAGAAGAAGAAATCATACACATGAAACATAGAGGAATAGTCTAGGGAAAGCCTCAGCTAAAAACCCCGCTATCTGTATTATCATACATGTGGAAATATCTAAGGATTAGACAAAGATTTAGCTCTCTATGTGTCCAGCTCTCAGTACAATCCCAAACTACTGCTCATAGACAGAATAGGCAACACATATGCCTTCCTTCAATCCTCCAAGCCTTCTATTTCCTTGCACAATTTCCCCTAGGTCCTCCAGCTACAACCTATATGATTCTCACGTCACACACAACACTAAGATCCAAAATAACTGCGCAATCCTGAAGGAGATGAATTCCTTCTGCATGGATGAGTTTCCTTTATAGTAAAATTCCTCCAATTGATAGTAAAATGTCCTTATCTTTAATCTCAATTGGGAAACTATCTGCAGTTACATACATGAGTTATTTATAAGAGAATATTCAGTTATATGGAGAACACTAGTTGCATGCATGCATGCATTAACTCACCAAACTCACAATTAGTTCCTCCAACTGTTTGGAACTAATTTAATTGGACTTAACTTAGTTAACTAAGCTAACTAATTACAACTCATCGTTATCTCCTTAATTAAGGGATAACTTCCTCAATCAAAGGGATAAATGTTACATGTCTTCACAAAGAGAGCATGTTTGAATTTCTCCAACTAATTAACTCAAGATGAATTAATTAATTATTTTTCAAATAGCTAGCGAGACTAAATTGGAATTTTAATTCTCAATTTTGATTCAAGAGAAAACCAAAATTGGAATATATCCTAAAATACTATTTATAGAAATGTTATTTTTTGTGTTTCAATCTTTTGGTATTTTTAACACAATTGGAGTATAACTTGAAATGCTATTCATAACAATGTTATTTTTAGCATTTCTTGTTGCTATTTTCAACAAACCCTTTTGGGTTATCCTTTACTTTCACAGATTTGGTTGTCGATGTCTCATACAATGGTTCGTTCTCGATTTGGTTTTAACACCATGAATTTCCAAATTGATCAGTGGTTGGTTACATCATCTCAAGGGGAGGAATTTTCTATGGTTCTTAGTTGTACTCGATTTTGAGTCTTTATTTGTTGAAATACTCGTGGTTATAGATATGTGGATGATGTTTACATTGAATTTTTATCCCTTCTAGTTGTATCTAGTCTTTGGGGAATCAAGGCCTTTTTGTCTCGACTTGACCTTGCTATCCTAAATGTCTTGTTGGTCTATTTTTATTGTAGGTTCTTATATTTAATGGCACCATGACAACATCTTATTAATAGAAGAGGAAGTTCCTCTATGACATCCTCCTCTAGAAAATGTTGTCTCTATGGTTAATAGTCATTGGAAATTCTGTATGATGTTGTGCCCTTGCAGATTCAACAGGAAATAATTTGGTGAAAGACAATATCATTCATATTTTGAGGTTTTTGAATGCAAATCAGACTAGGTACCAAGCCTAGGAGAATGGAGAAATTGTCATTTATACTTATTGCATTCAATATTTTCTCATAGACAGACAACCTATTTGCTTCGTATAGTATTGAGGGACAAGTATATGAATAATTATAAGTTATTTGTGGCTCAGGAGGACCTCGAGCATATAATGTGGGATGTTATATACAATATGGATGACATTGTAGTTCATTTGAATAAAATCGAGTGTTATAGCAATTTCAATTCAGATAATGATTCCACAACTCCTTAGAATGGTGAAGATATCATTAATTCCACACCAGTCAAAATGGGTAGTAGAAATTCATCTCTAAATTATCCAGTGATCATCCTTAATGAATGATTTCTCCTGGTGCTTTTCCACTATCCATTTTCTTTGTTGGGGTATTATGTTTGTTGGATCTTTCATGTTATATTTTTTCTTCCATAGTATGTATGTTTTTTCAGTGTTCAAGTTAGCATGGTTGTTATTGCTACTACCCAGTACTTATGGTTTTGTGGATTATCGGGGCCACTCCTACTCTCGGTTATATGTGGATATTTACTTTTTGGTTGAAAAAGTAAACAATATGCTACGAAGCACATCAATTGTAAATTTTGTTTTTTTAATATCAATAAAAATTTTGGTCAGATATTACAAAAAGAAAAAATTCAAAATCTTGAGGAAGGATAATGACATGGAATTGAGTGTTTGTAAAATTCTTAATTTTCCACTGTACTATTTTCCCCATTTTTCTTAATACACCATTTTAATTTGATTGGTTTTACATGGATAAATCATTTATTCTTTTCCTTTTTCTTTAGGTTTTATAGTGGAGAAATGCCACACTAAATTATTTCTCACTAATTTAAAGAATTGCTTAAATAAAATTATAAGAAAATCGTTAGATTTGGTAAAATAATTTATAGTTGAGTAGATACTATTTAATCAAATAAATGTCTAATATCATTATGACATAAAAAATAAATAAATAAATAAATAAATAATTACTAAAGGAAAAGGCTCACATGAAATCTAAATCTCAATAGAGATAGCATCATGTCAAAAAAAGGTCATATTATTTGAGCACCTCCAATTGAAAAGGCCTAGATAGGGTGAATAAAAAGTAGGACGTACTATAAATCTCACTTCTCAAACTTTTCTTAGCCCAAGCTCCTAATAATTTCTAGGAAAATACCACATTATCTAAAATTTGAGTTTCCTAGAATAACAAGTACACCCATAGGTGATAGAATTCTCATTGATTAATATTTCCTCAGCCTATCTGAGTAGTATTTATGTAGGCCACCTTCTATCAGTTTCTTTAGTGGGGTTCATTAGGAGGCTTCATGAATTTTATAGCTCAATATGACACTCCCTTAAGACCATTAGAGAATTATTTCCAGGTAAGCATGAGTGCATTTACACCATTGAAAATACTTAAAACAACTCAATATAGCCTGCAAACATTCCTACTAAAATGGAAGGAAATGTTCTCACACTCCTAGTGGCATAACAAAAGATGTTGACCACTCCTACCCTTTAAACATAAAACATTTATGTGGATAGGGTTTATGGAGTGAGAGGATAAAGTTTGAAGAGCTTAAAATAGTGATCGAAAGGAGTATAAGAGTGAAAATAAAATTTTAGATCAAGTTGAATATATCAGAGTTCATCCCCTCCACCTCTTATGGTCAATTGGAAAATAAGCATCCACCATGAAGCAAAAAGGAGAGAGAAAACATTTAGGTTAGCTAATTTTTTCAAAGTGACTAAAGGAACCCACCTTAATATAATAATACATATAGTGAGTTTAATTACAAGTGTGGGTTATAGGAGGAGCCTTTGTTTGAAGAGCCTACAAGTATTATATCTTTTATATGTGTTGTTGTGTAATAAAATGACAATGCTTTCCCCAATTTCATTTATGTCTTATTACATATAAATGAATGTATCTTTTTTTTTTTTTATGAATATATTTTGGGTTATAGTACTAAACTTTACATAGGAAAATAAATCTTGGGTACCTACTAGCTTATGCTTGTACGTAAAAATGGTTGGGAGATAAATACACAAGTCTTAGGGATCAATACTAGTCTGTTTAAGCTAGGACCAATGTTTAATGATAAGGTGTGTCCCTAATTTCATCTATTTCCATTTTCCAAGTCTGTTAGTATAGGTCACCAGGGGGAAAAAAGGTGGATAATATGATATCATAGATTAACATGCAAGTCTATGAGAAAGACTCTGTTAGAGCCTAGATTGACCTCAAGCTAAAGGGAGGCAATCCTAGGATAACCACAAACCATGTTTAACCTGGTAGCTAGCCCTACCAAGTTGGGAGAGGGCTCTCTGCTTGTCAATCTCAGTCAAGATGACTAGATCAAATATTTCTTTTAGACTAGGTATAGTAGCTCTAGGGTTTTTGATTGATTTTGTTGGTTCTGTTGCTGGATCAAATCGAGCTAGTAGATTTGGGTCCAGGAAATCAAGTCAGGAATGCAATGTGTTCTATGGGGTGAGGTAGGTAGGTATTTTGGCACTTTAAATTGAGTGAGGTGGTAGGTATAAGACTGGTGAGGAGATGAGGAGCGCATGAAAGGATCATGTATCCTTCTCAAGCAATAGAAAATATTAAAAACTAAATGGTTTCCCAAGGCAGAGCACTGTAACGAATGTATTCTACCTATCTATCTTGATATCATTTAGCTATAAGAATGAATTATATTGTGGCAAACATAACACATGAGAAAAAATAATAACATAAGGAGAAACTATGCAAAAACACTTTACCAAAAGTATTCCATAAAAATAGTTGCAAATCCTGGTTTATTTCCTTGCCAAACTACTGATAAGTGTGTACAATGTAGCTCAGAGCATCCAAGACAGTCCAACCTTTGATAATGACTAAAAAAATACATAATATACATATAAAACCACCTATTCTAGCTATCAATGGTCTAATCCAAGAGCTAAGGAACTATTACAACCATTTCCAAACAAGGAACATGAATATAGGTAGTGGGACAACTTGCCTCTAAAACCATGGAAACTTATTCATTGATCCCCAGACCACCTCAAACTGATGAATCTACCCTCTAAGATAATTTCTCAATTAAACTTACATATAATAGCATTAATTATAATCATAAATTCATCCATGAAGAGAGAAAACTTCAACTTGCAGAGAAACTAGGTGAAAACTAGATTTTTTGGGCAAACTGGCTCTATGCGTAGCGCCACTGGCCAGGTGCATATCACCGCTTCACAGTCCCTTTTTGAGGCCTTACCCTTCACCCAATTGAGCCCAAGATAGATCATTTGAAATTTCTTCCTGTCTTGTTTCTGGAACATCTTGAAGTTTTTTGTTTGGATGTCATTTCACCCTCAAAAGTGAAATCTCCCAAAGCTGCTTCTATGTGTCCAAAATGAGGTAGAGAGGTCATTTTTTGGTAGTTTTTTTACCTTTAGGTGACCTATTTTTGCTCCAATATTGCTGATATTTTTTGGGTTTGATGCTCAATCATGCTTAATATAGATATATAGGTCATTTCTTCAAAACGTCCTCCAGTGAAAATCGCAGCGCCACCTACTGCAGTTTTCTTTGTTCAAAATTTCAAAATTTGAAAATGACAAAAATTAATTAAAACTTGCCCAGATTTAGCACAAGGCACCACCATTAGTTGATTTGATGGGATAGTGACACTTCAACAAATATTTTCAACTTATCTTGCAATTTTTGATCCTTAAGGCCTTCCTAAACCTAGCCTTAAGCTTCCTCATTCTTTATGTTGCAGATCTTGTTGTAGGTCATGTAGTACCAGGCCATGTGGTGAAGCATTTTCTTCTCTCTGTTGGTCTTCTCAATCAGCCCCTCAAGGTGTATATTAAACCTCTCAAGCCAAGTTTCCCTGTCATTCTCAATCTCTTGTTTAATTGAATTCAACTTGACCTTTGCCTCCTTGGCCCTTTGCCGATATTATTTGATCATTTGTAGCTCCATGAGGACCTGCTTGTCGCTTAACTGTTTTCTTTCTTGCTCTAGATATTTGATTACCCACTTAGCCCTCTCTAAGTTGTCTGACAAGGCTTGTATCTCACCCTCTTGTTCTTTTATGATCGTGTCTTTGGTAGTCTTTGGGTCTTGAGTCTCCAAATCAATCACATCAACTCCTTGTGTCTCCTCATGATCAACAAGGTCAAAGTCTCTTTCTTGCTCATCACTAAGATCCTTCTTATGCATATTTTCCTTGCCTTTAACTTTTCCCTTTCTTTGCTACTCAACTTGTACCTGTTTAGCTGAAGAGGAAGGCAAAGCCCCTTCCACTCCTTGTGGAGATAGCATTTTCCTGTAGCCTGATGATGAAGGCAAGACCACTTCCACACCTTGTGAAGATAATACTGACCTAGCAGCTACAAAAATTTTCCTAATGCCCCTCTCATATGTCACAAACACTGGCACTCCAACAGTTTCACTCTTTGACGTTTTCATCTCATGAAGGTCCACCTTCTTCATGATGAAATGATGACAAGATTTGTGGTACTTTAAACATCTCATGAGATATGAAATTCTCCCATGGCATGTGAAGAAGGTTCAACTGATGTAGAACAATGATTTTAATGAAAAAGTAGTGGAAAATGTTATTTAATTGTTGGGGTTATGGTTTCTTCTTTACAATAAGTGCTATCTTCTCAATTTTTCTGAACATGAAGTAAGGGACATTCATCATTCTTACCCTAGTGAAATTCATCATGAGTCTAATGTGGTAGGCATACAATCGGGAGAACCTACCTTCACAAGTGAAGTACTTGATAATGATCTTCATCAATGGAGAAAACTTGTCTTCCAAAAACTTGAAGGGGAATACTCTCTTGAGTTTGTCTTTGTATCTAGCCTTGATGTAAGGCTCATAGTGCTCCCTGTCAATATCCTAACCTTTGTTCCATTTTTCACCCACATCTAGAATACCTATAGCCTCTGAGATGACAGTTGGCGATAAAGTGAATGTAATTCCAGGAAGGTTTACTTCATTTTTGTCCAAATGTGTCACAAATAATCTTGCCAACTCATGATGAAATTTAACCCTTTCTACCATTTCACAAAAACCAAAACATGACTGGTGTTTAAAACAAGAAATGACAAGTGGGCAAGCTTGCAAATCCCTCAAATTGGTGGGCTCCTCTCTCATAACCCTTCCTCCTTTATGAGGCTTCCTATGTTGTATGTTTCTCTCCCTGGAACTGTCACTAAGGGTGTCTTCTTCAAGCCCATATTCACTGTCTTTTTCCATTATTTTTATAGTTGTGATCACTTGTGGTGAATGGAGAGATAGGGTGAATGAATGAAAGATGAGTATGTAGAGATTTTATGAATAAGTAGGTGAGAGTGAATGGGAATTTGAATGGGATTTAGAGAGTGGGTAGGGTTTAGGGATGTATGTTGGATAAAGTGTGTAGGGTTTTGGGGAGAATGTATAGTTTTTGGGAAACTTGTATGTGAGGGTGGGATTTAGCGAGAATATATGAGGGATGGTGTTTAGGAAATAGTAGCAAAAGGATGAGATAAGAAAGCAATAAATGAGTGAGCTTTTCAATTTTATGAAACAATTTGGTGAACACTAGGGTTTTAACTTTATGAGTGAAAGGATCACCAAGACTTCATGCAAAACCCTTTTTAACAAGAAATATCAAATGCACTTACTTTCAAAGAGGTAACATGGAAAATTTGAGGCAAATTGGAGCAACTTCATTGTTTTGGGGCTTGACTAGGTAGGTGCATAGCGCCTCACCCAGGTGCACAGTGCCTCCCCAGTGCACAGTGCCCGTTCAAATTAACACTGAGGAAGTCTGCCAGGTGCGTGGTGATTGCCTCTGGTGCACAACGGTAGTTAGAACTTATTCAAAAATGCAACAACTGCACTTCTTTCGCTCACTGACACCTTAAAATTGCCTATTAGCTCTTGAACTTCAAATCTGACAATAAAATGATCATAGAGGGATGATCTTTATATAGCTTTTCAGTTTTTTTTTTTTTTTTTTTTGATGCAAAAAAACCACTTTATAACGTCTATTTGCTTCTTCAAACACTCTATTTTTTGGATGATTGATCTCTTCGCTTGGATAGATGAACTGATGCTCAAATTTCTTTCACTTTTGCAGTGGCAAGTACTTGGCAATATCACCCGGTGACCAGGAGCAGCATGGAACCATTTATTACATATATGATAAATGAAATTACATGAAATTAAACAATAAAATACAAATTCTTTGTTTCCACCTCAAAATCAGTTTTTAGGTGAGAACTTTATTAAGATTACAAATTAAGAAATTAGAACCTTCTGATCATTATTAAGATCCTCATGTGTCTACTGACAATTATTAACAATAGACACTGAAATTTGACCATGGTAAAACCCTAATAACTAAGAAGATTGAAACCCTGGTCCTAAGACCTAATTGATGAAATGTATTGAAAATAAGCATGAACCCTTGGCTGAAAAATATGAAAGGAGGTCAGAAAATATATGTCATGAGGGAAAAAAGTGAAATGAACCTTACCATCAGTAGATCCATGACGTAATGGAATGCAACTCATCAGAATCGTACTCCTAGTATGAAATGCAAAAAGAGTAAATTTTGATCACTGATGGTAGTGTGAAGACACTGACACTAACATTGGCTCCAATGGGGATGGTATCTCCTTGGAGGTGCCAAGAACCATAGATCTCTAGGAACAAGTAGACTAGTGCCTCATCCATTGGGAAATATAGTCAAGATACTTCAAAAACTAAAACTGACATTATGAAAACTGACTCAAGACTCAAATTGACTCAAATAAACACACAAATTGATACAAATCACTCAAATTTATAGCCTTCACCTCGGGCCCCAAGCTGAAATGACTGTGTACCTTTGAACACTTGCAATGAAAGGAAAATGGCATATACAATGATCACTTCATGATTTCAGAAATCACCTTAAAGGAAGTAGTGCTTCAGGATCCTACCATTGACTGGTCCTCCTGAACAATCTTTTCCATCCATCTCTTTGAGCATAAATGCATTTTGTCCTCTGTATGCAGGAACCTTGTAGGGTCCCTTCAATAAGTTTTCAAACTTACCATGCTTGCCTTTATCTTCATTCCTAGCATCCCGCTGCAACACTACATCCTCAAGTTGGAATTTGTTTGCTTTTGTTTTCTGGTCATAGATCTTCTTGATCTTCTCTTACAATCTAAAAGTGTTTTGGAAAACTTCCTCCCTTGTCTGCTATAAATGGATCATCTGATTGATTCTTAACTGAAAATCATCTTCCTAACTACCAGCCTCCTGTAAACATTTCACAACCGGAACTGCAAGAGATGTCAGAAAGACTGTGTCAATGACATACACTAGTTCAAATGGAGACATACCTATGGACTTCTTTTGGCACACCCTGTCAGTCCACAAGGCATTAACTAACGTTTTAAGCCAACCTTTCTTATTAGTTTCCAACATCTTCTTGATGATGTTCACCAATGACTTATTGGATGATTTAGCTAGACCATTACCTTACAGATAATATGTTGTAGAGTGACCCAACGTAATCTTATACTTGCTGCAAAAATCAATCATCTTCTTGAATTTGAATGCAGATGCATTAGCTGTGATGATTTTACTTGGACAACCAAAATGAGGTAAAATATTTGATTCAAAAAATTGAATGATTATCGTGTCTGTTGCATGTCTGGTCGGGATTGGTTCAATCCACTTGGTAAAATAATCGGTTACTGTTAGTATCCACTTATGCTAAGTGGATGATGCTGGATGGATTTCACCGATAAAATCGAGTCCCCACTGCTAAAAGGGTCCATTGACTTCAACCGATTTTAGAGGAAGAGGCAGCGATTTTCTTTTACCCTGAAAGACTTGACATTCATGATAGCTCATGATTGTTTTTTAAACATCTAACAAGAAGGTTGTCCAATAATAACCTGCTCTCAATATTTTGTTTGATGTTGTATTCCAGAACAAGTGACCACCACAATCACCCTTGTGAAAGTCACTCATCACCTGCTGGGCTTCATCTTCAATTAAATTGTTCAGGAAAACACCTCATGGATCCTTCAAATAAAGGGAATTATTCAAAATGTAAAATTTAGCAGCTTTAGGTTTGAGATATCTACCTTTGTTCTTTGTCATGTCCGAAGGTGTCGAGAGGTGCTGAAGTACATACACAATATCTGAATATCATGGTGACAGAAAGAACATTTCAGACACTTGAATCTAGGAGATTTCTTCTTCATCTTTGAACATGGTTACAATAATGTTTATATCTAAAACATGCAAATTTGATTCTGCCATTAGCCTCGCCAGGCCTTGTCCTTTGATCAAATTTATAGGCTTGATCTCCAAATTGTATTATGAAATTGTTGTAATCCATTTTCCCCGCCTTCCTTCCGGATTAGTTTGTACCAGAACATCCATAACCATTGTGTTAGGAATGTATGGTATGATGTGGGAATGCATAATATACACTCTGAAGTCTTTCAAAGCTTTGGCAAGGGCAAGAGCTTGTTTCTCAATTATGTTGTACTGCAAAGCGGTGTCTCTAATGGTCCTGCTGAAAAATGCAATGGGCTTTCCTAGTTGATCTCTATTTTGCATTAAAACTACTACGATGGTATGCTCAGATGCAAATGAGAATAAAACTAGCATTTGTACCAGATGTTGCAAAGAAAACGCCGTAAGGCATAAAGTGCAGAAATCCATTATCCATGTAGTGTGTGCATTATTCAACAAGGTGAATCTCTCTAAATTTGTTGCAAACATTTATGTTGTTGCATTGCTAATTTATTTAGAATAATTTACTACCTCCTCTTGGAATATTAAATTTCTTATCACCCCATGATGACAATCCCTCTAATTATTGGCATCACAATTTTTTCCACTTTAGTGGGTTTACCTTCAACATAAAGAAACATGAATTTGAGTCACTCAATTAAAAAGAAATTGCTATTTATCAGGTTTTGAGTAAAAACAATTAATAACTCATTTACAACCCTTTAATTATTTACAACCTTTTAAGTCTTGTATTTATAACTGATATTTATAACCCTTTAAAATGAAACTAACTATCTATATTTTTATCAATAATAAAAAGAATATTATTTATAACACTGACACTCACATGCTACTCCTATATATTTATCTTATATTTAATATTCAGCGTCCATCAATTGAATAACAAGATGTAAGCTCAACTTAATTGCACCTTTAAAAGGTGACTTAAAAGTTTAATTGGTAATTATTTATTCAGTAATTTGTACATTGTCAATTGCAATTTCTCTTGAAAACCAATGTTTATATCAAAATTTTAAAAATTAACACTCGAGTTTAGTGCTCATAATTAGTAGATTATATGAAATTTTGAAAACTGCACTAATATATTATTGTTTTAAGGCTCTACACTCCCAATGGAACTCATATAGTGAGTGGATAAAGAAATGATACGTTTTAAAAGGTGAAATAATTTTCATATGCGTGATATTGTGATCAGATAAATAAAACCAAACTCTTCATTTATCATGTGTCTCAACTCTTTTATATCTCCAGTGTATTTTTAATACAAATAAGAAGCATTTGTTAATGATGCATCATGCAATATGATCTCCAATCAGTAGGAAAAAATTAATATCAAAGAAGGAAAGACAAAGAAAAATGCTTTTAATGTCCAGAAATGACTCAATGTTACAAAAGAGATGCTTGCTAATGAACAGGATAAGGTAGCTTTGGAAAAGTGTAGTAACAACTATTATTTGAAGATTTGGTATATGTTTATTAATTCATTGTTGACCAAAAATTTAAAAGTTAAAACCAATGATAGTTTGTATAGTAATTATATTAACTTTTTTACAATTTTCAAAGTAAAGTACTTTCAAAAAAGATATAACTTTTATTTTTATATTTTACTTTAGTTTGGGCACACTTTTAACATTGAAAACAACCTCATTATTAAATGAATGATAGCCATTATAAAAATATTGCATTAATCACTTTCATCACAATGTTCTCCCATGTTAATATCTACTTCAAATTATAATCAAATCAATCTTGTCGATTAAAATAATTGGATACTAAAGTCAGTTTATAGTTTAAAAAGTTAACTCTTAACACAATTATTAATAATAACCCAATTGTTTTAGCAATTTATCTTTTTTCTCATCACTACCATCTCCATCGAAAGTCATGTGGAATGGAGTGCATTAGTTTATACTCAACCAATTTACAACAAAACCAGAATTGTGCCTCCAAAGTCTGGAAGTACAAGTCTGGAAGTACAAAACCAGAATTGTGCCTCCAAAGTCTGGAAGTTGAGATCACATGAGATGGTCATAAGATGTGCATTCAGCCTAACCCGAATGATATTTATGTTCTTGTCACTCTTGATGATCGCTTTCCTTCCATTGCATCTTTCTTCAATTTACAGCTTGAACATAGAAAGGAGCCTTCCCAAGAGCACATATTTCCTAAAAAAAAGGATCCAGCATGCACAGAAATGCCCTCACTAGGTGTGATGTCAGTTTGACAGACAGCACAGGCGAACAATACTGATACTGTCTGTACCGTATATTCCGAGCCCAGCCTGCAATGTCAAATACTCAATTATTAGCATGACAAACTTGCAACAAGATGCATTCTACAATATTCTCTACAACTAGTTTTTATTTCAGTACATCACGTGGAAAAGCAAGGATTTAATCCTTCGTAGCTGAGACAAAGATATACAAGGCCATAACAGAAAAAGGCCTCCTTTGGACTTCTCTTACCTCAGTATAAATAACATACCAAATCCTAAAAGGAAGGAAACACCATTCTATACTGCCAAACTCCCAGGAAGATCTGGATGAAGAGGAGAGGGAAAAGATGCCTGATTCACCCTATACAAAAATGTTGAGACAATTTTCGATATTTACCTCATCCAGAGAGTGAAACTATTTGTATGTTTTGGATCGTGTTCGAGTTTGTGACACTGGTCACCTCCAGCAGGTCATTTGTAAGATACAATAAGTAGGGCTATACTTTCATTTCATTATGATCTCGGTCCACTCTGTTTCCTATATATTCCCAGTGTTCTTTGGGAGGAAGAAAGCAGTTGACTGCAATTTTCTAAGAGCCTTCACTGTTTATGGCTAATGTAAACATTATATGTACGATACATTTTTCTAAATGTGATGTGTGCTCCACCAGGAATGGAGTAGAGCATATTGTGAGTAAATTATTCTGATTTCATTGTTTTTTCTTCACTGGATAATAAAAACCGAACACTCATGCCTCATATTTGAATTATGAGTATTCAGTATGTGAATTAGCTATCCATGCTACCATATGATTGAAGTCACTCTTCTTAATCAACACTTTGTTTAATTGTTGGTTTCTGGGGGAATTCTTAATTTGGAAAAATAGATTTTGGTGTCCACAGACTGTCCTTAAGTTAGTTTCCATTTCCATTTAGGGATTGTGGATTGTGGATTACCTAGAGATTGTGCAAATTTCTTGTACTTGAATCTTCTACAATTACTGAGATGAGCATATTCTTGATTTCGTTTTATGGTTGATATATCCAAGTCCAGTTAAGGCAACTTAAATTTTCTCTGCAAAGCGATGTTCAACTCTAGAAGGCGAGGAATCATTCAGTTGTTGGTAGACATTTTTTGAATTTGAGAAGATGAAGGTTTGATTTTCATAAACATTGATATTTGTTCTATTTAGCATGTAAGAGTAAGAGACCAGATGTAAGAAGTGATTATTATATTAGAATAGTTGAAAAGCATTAAGGAACTACACGCTTTCCTAAATAGTTGGTGAACTTTCCCAATTTTTATAGTGATGCAAGAATCCTGATCAGCAAATGAAGAGCTTGTATCCACTTTTATATATTTTTCTCGGTTGAAAATTGTTGAAATATAACACAGACGCAAAAGAGATCTCGAATGTTAGCCTTATGAGCTAGATACACATTCTAATATGTTTAACGAGAATATAAAATTTAAAATTTGCAGGAAGAATCTGAGGAGCTGTGTAATGTTTCATCTTCAGAGGATGGAATCTCTGACTGTCAGCCCTTGGAACGAACGGAAAACTTAGTGAGACAATCAGGTGTGAAATCTCTCATTGGCAATGTAAGCACGATTGCAAAAATGCCAAAGCTGCAAAATGAGGCTCAGAGAAAAGAACAAATCCCAATGACTTCATCGAGTTCTCCAGTTAGTGATACCAATTCACCAAAAGAACATCCTTTCATTCAACCAGATGAATTGCCAAAATCCCAGGAAGATCTGGATGAAGAGGAGAGGGAAAAGATGCCTGTGTCACCCTACACAAAAATGCTGAGATGGTTTTCGATATTTACCTCATCCAGAGAGTGAAACTATTTGTATGTTTTGAATTGTGTTCGAGTTTGTGACACTGGTCACCTCCATCTATTACTCTATGAATCTTTTGTTGCTTCTTCCAAGCTGAACATGCTTGTAAAAGAGAATAGTAATTCTGACCAGGAGATATAATGAACATCGTGACACCCAGAATTGTAACAAGACCATCCATCTCACCTTCTAAGGCTAGAACTTCCCCAACATTGAAGAAGTTGATGTTTTGTTGATGGTATGGAAAAAGAGAACAATATACATGATAATAAATCCAATGGTAAAGATCTGGCCAGATTTGTTAAGCAAGCCCTTCCTCTAGCCCTAGGGAGATTTCAAATGAAGCTAAAGGGGATTTTGAGTCTGATGTCACAGACAACAAAAAGAATTATGAAATTAGAGGGGTTTGAGAAAGCTAGTTGTAATACCAAGGACAGGTTATGGGCAAATCAAGGGTTTCTAGGCTGCTTACTTCAATCATTGATATTTTGACATTGTGTAAACAATGACTTTGAATAATTATTCTACATATTGCATTGGGGTGTAGTCTGTGTTAAGTGTAACTTTAGAGTCAAGATGGATGCTCCAAGTGCTCATAAAATATCCTACTAAGAACATATTTTAGAGGCACCGCGAGGAGAAAGGTCGTTCGTATGCATGCTTTGTAGTTATATGGTTTCAAAAATAATTAAATCCATTTAACTTGTTTTTATATAATTTTGGTTATACATTCAAGGCCATGCATATTTGATATGTGATATGAAAAATTAATTATAGTGTAGTCTAGAGCATATCTCTTTTGGATGGAGGAAGCTTGTTGTCATATTGCTTCTATCTCGTTTTTACTTGTTTTTCCTTTTCAGTGTCCGCTTTCACAACCCTACCACTCCACTCTGTGTTGTTGTCTTGTGATAGAGATGCCGAAAAGTGGGTGGCTCTACCTTGTCTTGTGATGGAGATTCCAAAAGTGGGTGGCTCTACCTTGCGACAACTCCTCTTTAAATCCACCACTACCATATGCACAAACCATGGTACCCTTGTTTGTGCTACGTTCCTAACATATCAAAGAATATATATCTAAAATGCTCCTTAAGCACTACATTCCTAAGCAGATAAATAGTAAGAGGCATAAATAGTTGAGAATTATATACATAATGTCCCTATGTTTGTAGAAATATATGTTGTAAAACCCATAGACTGTGTCTCTGTCTTCCTAGATGCGACCAAATACAAAGTCCAAGGTGATAATTGTGTAAACTCAAAGGCTGAGGTAGGGTGCTAAGGTTGGCATATTGTAAGAGCGCTGTCAACAAAGAATGTACACTGCAACTCTAGTGACAGACACAAAGTAAACTTCCAGAAAGGGAGGGAGGGTGCCATTGCAGACTTCCACAAAGAAGAGCAGTGCAAGACAAGGGTGTATGAGCTAGTTTTGGGTATTTGACATAGGAGGCCCATAGTTTTATCCTTGGGCACAAAGGAAGTCAAAACCTATGTTCCTAGATACAACCAGTGACTAATTTTGAAAACAATTCACTCCTCACAACGAGGAGTTGGTTGAGTGGTAGTGTTGGGAAAACTTAAAAGGAAATTTGCCCACTGTTTCTTTAACCCAGCTTTTTCTGGCAGGTAAAAATGTATTCCTGGAGATTTGCGAAAATATAATTGTTATTTACTTTTTATACACCAAGTACAAGCCTTTGCCTTCCTCTTGGGTACTCATTCCAGGGGGCTATTCGAAAATAATAAGATATTGCAGTTATCGTAGTTATGCAAAAAGGGCAGAGTCGAGATTATTGGCAAAGGAGTGTTTAAAAAACCCAGCAATACATACCATTCTGCCATCTGGCCAACAATTAGAAATCGAAATGGATCACCCATTTTCCACTACGTGGAGAGATAGTTCTATCTTCTGGTTCACAGTTAGTCCAAGATCTGCGCATATGTGGGCATGAAGGTGAATGGGCATGGAATGAATTTTTCAGTATGTAGTCAAACAATATTCAAGCTCGTTGGACTCTTTGAATAGAATAGAATATATTTTCCCTTTTCTTCGTGAGGCTCCGTGCAGCCATCCTTCAATGTTTTTTTTCTCTCCTCTCAATCCATGTGGAAAGTTAAAGGAATGAACTTATAAATCCCTTATTCATCGATCTGAGAAGCAAAGATTAGGGAGCTAGCTAGAAAGACAGTGATCTATGTTTGATTTCAGGGGCAGTGAAGAGAGGGTTTGGGGGTCGGGGACTCCTTACTAAAGGCTACCGCTTTCTTTCCAAGGGATTGGTTATTAACGAACAAAGAGAGTTCTCAAGTGGGAAGTGTACATCTAGTGTGCAGTGAGAAGCAAGCTTCTCCAGTTATTTCAGATTAATATTAGTATCAAACATATTAATATGGATTAATATAAATATAATTAAATATGTATTATTATAATTTAGATTTTAAAATTTGTGTCTATGAATTTTAAATTTTTATCAATGTATATATTTATTAATAATGTGTAATATTTATCAATAATAGTATAAATAGAGAATTATTATTTTATAAATTCTAAATGGTTGTTAAAGCCAATGATACATTAGAATTTCTTTCTCATTGCTTGCTTCTCAAAGATCAGTTTCATATTTGAAAAGGAATTTCTTGGATAGTCATAAAATCTCATGGGATTTTGGAGTTTATCTATCACTGTAATCTCATATTTCATTTTCAGAATTTTAAGATAGCAGGTGAATGTATGGATTCTAACCTAAATTTTGTGATTTGGTCTTAAAAAAAACTCTTTAGTAATGCACCCCATAGACCAGATAAGCATTGTTGATAACCCTACTACCATCTAAAGCTCTGTTTTGCAACTTACTTTTGACTAGGTCCCATATCTGGAATCATCATTAAGATTCATCTCAGATCTGTTTTATTTGAGTCCACCCCCTGTCAACTGTATAAAGTTTAAACCTTCAAGGATTGGACTTATACGTTTCATATGCAAATCTGCCTTGTGAATGAATGCTACAGAATCCTCAAAATGCATAATTATGTTACACACTACATTGCTATGAACACCAATAACAGCGAATATTATGTGGATTGGGATCTAATTGTTTGTATTTTTACACTAGAAGAATTATTGAATTCTAAACTATAATCAGATATGGTATAGGGTGACCCTAATACAGCCTGTAAAAGAAGCTGTAAGCTTACTTTCAAATTCAGAGTTAAAGAATCACGTTAACTTCTCTGTTATGTATGTGGACCTTAAAATCATAGGCAAACAATAACAGTGAGATCTATACTCTGTTTATCTTTCCTGGAGTTGCATGCATCTATTGTAACCCAGTGGACTAGATAGGCATTGCTAATAACCCTACTACCATCTAAAACTATGTTTTTGCAACTTACTTTTGACTAGGTAGTAGATCTAGAAACTTCATTGCAAAGATTTACCTCAGGTCTGTTTTGTTTGAGTCCAACCCTTGTCCATTATATAAACCTTTAATGCTACAAAATCCTCATAATGCAGATTTATGTTGCACACTCCATTGTTGGAAACACCACAACAGTGACAGCTTATACACCAGCAAACATTGTGTGAACTGGGATCTGATTGTCTGAGTTTTCACACTAGAAGAATCATTGAATTCTAAGCTACAATAAGATATCGTATAGGGTGACCCTAATACAGCCTATAAGAAACACTATAAGCTTGATATCAGAGTTGAAGAATCACCCTAACTTCTCTGTTATGTATGTTGACCTTAAAGGCATAAGCAAACAATAACAATGAGATCAATGCTCTGCTTATTCTGCCTAGAGTTACATGCATTTGTTGTGACCCTAACAGTGAGATCAATGCTCTGTTTATCCTGCCCTGGAGTTACATGCATTTGTTGTGACCCAATGGACCAGATAGGCATTGATAATAACCCTACTATCATCTAAAAACTATGTTTGGCAATTTACTTTTGACTAGCTAGTAGATCTAGAAACTTCATTGCAAATATTATCTCAAATCTATTTTGTTTGAGTCCACCCACTATCCACTGTATAAACCCTTAAGGTCTGGACTTATACCCTGTGTATGCAAATCTGCCTTGTGAATAATGCTAGATAATCCCGAGAAACCAGATTTATGTTGTACACTCCATTGCTGGAAACAGCACAATAGTCAGAGTTGAAGAATCACCCTAACTTCTCTGTTATGTATGTTGACCTTAAAGGCATAAGAAAACAATAACAATGAGATCAATGCTCTGCTTATTCTGCCTGGAGTTACATGCATTTCTTGTGAGATCAATGCTCTGTTTATCCTACCCTGGAGTTACATGCATTTGTTGTGACCCAATGGACCAGATAAGCATTGATAATAACCCTACTACCATCTAAAAACTATGTTTTGCAATTTACTTTTGACTAGCTAGTAGATCTAGAAACTTCATTGCAAAGATTATCTCAAATCTATTTTGTTTGAGTCCACCCACTATCCACTGTATAAACCCTTGAGATCTGGACTTATACCCTGTATATGCAAATCTGCCTTGTGAATAATGCTAGATAATCCCGAGATACCAGATTTATGTTCTACACTCCATTGCTGGAAACAGCACAATAGTCATAGCTTATACACCAGAACATATTATGTGAATTGGAATCTGATTGTTTGAATTTCACACAAGAAGAATCATCAACCTGTAAATTATAATCAGATATGGTACAGGGTTTCCCTAATAGAGCCTGTAAGTAACAATGTAAGCTTGATTTCAGACAAAGGATCACCCTAATTTGTTTGTTAGGTATGCTGAACTTAAAATCAATACTATGTTTATCCTGCCTGGAGTTAAATGAATGCGTTGTAGCAAAGACTCTGTTTTATATACGTAAAACCTTCATCTGAAGACAGACCTAAGATTCGCCACTTTTTACCAGCACACAGTGGAATAAATGAAATTGATCTCATATGACTCACGCAAAGAAGCTGAAACAAACCTTATTGATCATTTATAATTGAGTAATCCTTAGCCTCTTTATAACAGAGTATCTTCACAATATACTCCATTATAAGCAGAGGACTGATAATCCCTTTTGTTTTTGGGCACCCATAAGTCATAGAAAATTAATCATTTTATAGCGAAGCCCCCTTTGGTGGTGGTCTTAGATCATCTTGAAGAGTGGGAAGATAAAATCAGGTGTCAGTGATTTGTCTCTCGTTATTTTCCTTTTCAGTGTTCGCTTCAACAACCCTGCCACTCGTCCACTCTATTTTGTTGGCTTGTTATAGCAATGTGAAAATTAGATGGCCCTATCTTGCCACTACTGCTCTTTAAACTTGCCACTACTGCTCTTTAAACTCGCCACTACTTGATGCATTTGCACTAAGATTTCTAATATATCTAAGAATATTTATCTAAAATGTTCCTTAGGCGCTACACTCCTAAGAAGTTAAATAGTAAGAGGTATAAGTAGTTGAGAAGAATTATATATATAATGTTCCTATGTTTAGACAGATATATTTATTAAAACCCATAAAACTCAGTCTCCTTCTTCCCGGATGCAACCAAATATACAGATTTTGGAGCAAGATGTGTATAAACTCAAAGGTTGGGACAGGGTGCAGGGTTTGGCATAATGTAAGAGCGTTGTTAACAAAGAATGTACACTGCAGCCCCAGCGGAAGACACAAAGCAGACTTCCAGAAAGGGAGGGCGAGTAACAATGCAGACTTTCGCAAAGAAGATCAATAATAGACGAGGGTGTATAAGCCATTTTTGGGTATTTCGCACAGGAGAAACATAGATTGATCCGAAGGCACAAAGGAAGTCAAAACCTATGTTCCTAGATGCAAGCACCAACTAGTTTTGAAAAAAAATCAATCTTCACAACGAGTTGGATGAGTGATTGTGCTGTGGAAACTGTGGATGAGTGACTGTGCTGGGATTTTTGTCCATTGTTTATTCAACCTAGCTTTTTCTGGGAGGTAAATTGTAACAGATTATTGGGAAAAGAAGGATTAGAAAAGGACCAGCAATACATACCATTCTGGTCCATCAATGGGGCATTGAAAGTGATCACACATTTTCCACTACACGGAGGATAGTCCCTATCATCTGGCTCACAGTTAATCCAAGATTTGCAAATGTGGCGGTCAAGTTCTACAGAGTCTAATGGCTCAATCAGGCAGATATTTCCGGTCTAAAATGCTAAATTCGATTTGTCCCAGGGTTTAAGTCTGATCACAGTTAATCCTGGGGCGAGCATCCAACTGGGGAAGTAAAGGAAGTGAGGCAGGGGATAATGAAGCTCGGCAAAGTCATTGAGTAGAAAAATAATTGCCTTTCCTTTTCTTCGTGAGGGCTTTGTCTAGCCTACCTTTCCACGCTTTTAATCTGTTCTCTAAATCCATCAGTCTGTTCGTGAGGCTCCGTCAACCGAACTTTCTATGATTTAATATTACGTTTATATGATATAAACACAGGCGATGGCCGATAGATTCAAATATCTTGAAACCCCATTATCAATTATTGCAAAATCAGAGGTGAAGACATAGGAAGCACAGGTGAAATCACAGAATCTCTAATTGTTAAAGAAGGAGGATGGGGTTCATAAATTGTCCCCGAAAGCAATGGCTATGAATTTTATAAGAAAACCAGGGATTCAGAAGAAATTATCAATGGGAATGAGTGCATGAACACTATAATCGAAAGGATTGTGAACGAAACATGTGCAAGCATGGCCCATTTGGCAAATCTCCTCCCCACTGGGACCGTTTTGCGAACAAACGAAAATGGAAATACATACCCTGATGCCGAGCAACCATTCTGTAGCGTCGAGCGAGGGCAAGCGTCGAGCCAAGGCAAGCGTCAATCCGCTGGGTCGCATCGTATACTGGTCTAATGCATAGTGGTTTAATCAATTGGAGGGATAAAATTATTTTCATCGTCTAACATTTAAATCAAAGGTTCAGAAATGTACACGTAACCCAAGAGGAAAGTTGATTTCAAATGGAAATGCCTTACGGCGTAATAAGATCTTGTGTATAATTAGGACTAATCAAATCTACGGTCGTAGATAAAGCATATTTTACCAGATTAAATGATTTCATAGCATCATCCATCCATTTTACCACACTGTCATTCTTTAACATATTAGTAATTTCTCTAAAATGCTCAGCTAGATTAGGTACAAATCTTCGTAGGAAATTCATCTCACCATTAAAAGCTTGTATCTCTTTCTTTGATCCAGGTGGATATTGGTGGCCACCTGCCAAGTCCACCTGGACCCCTACCTTTGTCTTTCTCAGCATTTTCAGTTTCCTTAATTGTAGCACAACTTACTATTTTTAGCAGTTTTTCGGGTCATGAACTTCCAGAGACATTTTGAGGCCCTAAACGACATTTTTTGGGGAATCCAGGGCCAACATGGGTCCATGGCATGGACCAATGTTTCTCATTCCAACAATGATAGTGCTTGAATAGATCTTTCTAATGAGCTATTGTACACGTCAAACGGAGATCATATGCTAAAGTTACGACCCCGGG
>APFE031134754.1:0-88009 GCA_000404065.3 Pinus taeda
AAAAATAGATTCACATTATATTAACATAGAAATGCACATAGAGTACAAACAATCAGTCTTGAGGGGGGTCTTTTCCCTTCACCCAATGAGGTTTTCTGCTCCGCAAAGGGGAAACCAAAAAAACTTGCACAAAATTTGTAGTTCAAAACTATTATAGTGCATGAGAAAGTCAAAATTCTAGAACTGTAGGCTATGGTGGAGCAGAGTCATTGATTAACAAACATTTGAAGAGTAGCCATGGTGCTCAAAATAACTGTGATAGAGAAAACCTGAGGGAGCTTAATTAGCATTGCAAATACCTAGAGAGACGTTGACCTGTTGCAATTGAGCTTGTCCATCGCTAAGAGGGCTGGAAATAACTACTTTTGCATGTGTTTCCTCAATGATGTAGCACCCGTGCAGACTGGAACGAGGAGGAGAGAGCGTAGGAACTGTCGGTCGAGTGTTCTTTGAAGGTGCAACTGCTTCTTGTTGTCTTTGAATTGGGGAGGGATGACCACCGATTGCCAAGATGGTGGAAGGAGATGTTGATCCAAGGGGAAGAGAGGCAAATGTTGAGGGGCCAAGGGAGGAGGGAATGTCAGGAGGGAAATTATTGCCCAAGTCACGGGAGAGGTGTCAGAGGGAGGAGGTGGCATGACTATTGAAGGGGAGAGCTTAGTTATCCAACAAGTTGCTCAGGATTTATCCCATTATTGGTCTAAGAGTTGGTGGGCAAGAAGGTCGCAGAGTGCCTAAAGTGCATTTCACCCATAGAAAACCTCCTTAGCTTCTAGTTCAAATACTTGGCGTCGTATATGGGTTGGAATGGCGTTGTCAAACAAAGTCCATTCTTCGTTCTCAGCCAAGGTGGTGGGCAAGTGGCCTCTGCCTCTGCCACGACCTATGCAATGATATCTTCCTCTTTCATGGCTTATGATGTAGCAAATGGATTCAGAGGGCAGAGTTGGTGGCATAGGAGTTGTTGTGGATGTCGGAGCTGAGCAGGTAGGTGGGAGAGGCCAAGCATTGAGCATGGAAGCCAGAGGGAAATACCAAATGGTGGACATGGTGTAGAGAGTAAATATACCTAGAGGGATGAATGGGTGAGCATTAAAGCTAAGCATGTGGAGACGTTGTTGGCGGCCAGTATTAAAGAGCATCAATGGCGGGATAAGACATGACAGGATTTGAGGGACGTGAGATGGAGGGCCGCCATCATTTAGTCATGGAGCAAGTGGCACGATTGACAATGACACCCGAATCCGAGGAAGGAAGAAATTTTTTGTTAGATCAAATAGTTTAAGATAATTGAAAAATTAAAATAAAACACAAGTAATTAAAAAATATTTAAAAAAATAATAATAAACAATTATTAAAAAAAATTATGTAAAAGGTATAAACCACACACAGTATAATATTCATATTATATATTAAAAATTAAAAATATATATATAAAAGCAATATATATATATTATATATATATATATATATATATATATTATATCCAACACACAGTATTTAAAAAAATAAAAAGAAACCACAAGAAAAGATTGCTGATTAAACAAAAAAATAGGAAAAACGCGTGTGTGACCATTTTTGGTGGATTGGGAAAGGAGCTGCCGGACATCACTTCATCTCTATTTTTTATTTATTTGTAATTTTTTTGAGTGTTTTTTTATTTGTTTTTTTTTTTTTGAAAGAGATGTTATTTTTTTTTTTTCTTTTCTATAATATTTTTTTTTTAATTTACTTATTATTATTTTTTTAATTACCATTTTTAATTATTTTTTTTCGAATAAAAAGGCGATTTTTTTTAAATAATTGTTTCTCCCCTTGGAAAATTGACCCAAATTTTTTATTGTAAATTACTAAAAAGATAACAATTATACAAAAATTATGTAATGTTACTTTCAGTTTCATAGTTGATTTTATGTTGTCGTCGTCTTTCTCTTGTTCTTATTTTTACATGATATCAATGTTTAAGGTTGTAATGTTAATTAATTGGTTTTTCATGTTTTTCATAATCATGATATTTGGTTTTTAGTTTCAAGGCTAAAAAATGTTGGAATTTTAAACTCTGAAATGAAAAAAGTGTGATGCTACATCACCACTTTTCAAAATTAGTATGAGAATCATGATTTGATGTAACCTCTAAGAAAACGAGAACTCGGTAGAGATTTCATTAGGCTGGTAACATTGATAAGTGTGCAATGTGCTTTCTTCCACTACAAGTAGCTTAAGTTTGCATGCCATTTTCCTTTCAGCAAGTCATTTCCTTCAATTGGATTTTTCCTGTAGGATAGATTAGTTAACTTGGTCTTCATACATCTAGCTTTCATTTCAATGCTTCCACCTACATAAAATTTAACAAGAGAAAGAGATAGTGTCTATTAGATGTATAATGTGAGTCTATCTTAAGTTTGTACGAACCCTAGATTGATAATTAAACTTGAGACCCTTGAGAGTTGCAACATTGTTGTTGCAATACTGAGGGCTATCAACTAGTTTGTTTTCATTTTACATTTATACAATTTCAACATTTTTGATTTATTAATAGACGTTAAGTTTTACTATATCTATGTGTTTTGGTTGTAAATTTGTATATCATTTGATTCCATTTGTAAATTCGAATCAATTGGAGCAATCGAAGGGATCATAGTCGCGCATAAGTGCACAATTGAATTAGATTTTTGGTTGACTAGTTGTTGAAATGGAATCAACTACAGTTGGAGAATGGAATCTTAGCTAATGATCTTTAGCCACTTAACTGATTCGAGATGCTTCAAATTAGGTTTCTTGTGCCTTTAAATAGAACATGATGTAAAGTTTATGAGATGATAATGATTCACGATTCGAAGAGATGTATGAATGCATTAGTCTCATGTGTGCACTAAGGTTGAAATTTATTGTAAACTAGTTGTAACATTTGGCTGAGAATATAAGAGTAGTGGCTTTCAAAGGTTAGTTGGTTTTCTTAGTAAGGGTTTCTGGGGTAAAATATTAGTGCGTTGAATTATTTATGGCATGCTATTTTTTATTTTCCGATTTTATTTTCTCTCATGATTTTTAAAGGTTTATGTTAACTAAGCTTCTAGTCTGGTTTAGATGTCAAGCTGACTTCATATTTGGACTTTTTGTATGTAAAGTGTAGATTAGGTCCCTGAAGCCCAACACAGTAGTTTGCAAAACATTTCCTAATTTAGTTGGAAGTTGATGTGTTCTACTATGTGGAAGTGTTTGCAAATGGCAATTTAAAGATCAATGCAAACTTATGTCTATAAGAAGTTGTAAGTCTTCTATTAAATTGTGGTTTGGGATTGACCACTAACAATAGAACTTAGCTCTAATGCTCAACAATTTCCATAATATTTCCAAATTTGGCTAGAAGTTGATGTTTCCTGTTGATTGGAAGCACTCACAAATGGTGATTTGAAGATGATCACAAATTGATGGTGCTTTGAAGATGACCATAAATTGTTGGAACTTAGCTCTAGTGCCCAATCATTCTTGGAACATTTCTTGATTTAATTGGAAGTGATGTCTTCTACTAACTATAAGTTCTCACAAATGTTGTTTTGAAGATGAACACAAATTAATGTCTATGAGATGCTATATTTTTTCTACTAAATGGTCGTTTCAACAAACTGAATCACTCTTATGACTTTGAATTTGGCTATGACTATGATTATGGCTTAGGCTTGAAGCTCTAGTTCTAGTTGTTTCTCAGGCTCACTTTACACATGCATGATTGATAGGACTTCTCAACTTAAAGTCTGGCTGTCAATAACTAATAATAGAAAATGGAGGGTGCTGGATTCTACTAAAAATGCACTTGTTTACAATACAATTTAACTAGGAAACTTACAAAAAAGCTATTTGCAAGTTACCAATATTCTTGATTCTAATTGTGAATTGATCTTCATTAATGTATATACAAATAATGTCATGTTTCCCTATAGTCAAAAACTATAATGGAGCCATTCTATTTGTAACAACCCCGGTTAAAAACTCATGTAAAAATATATAAGGCCATGGTGATGGGACACGTATTCCAAGCTGAATGGTGGGTGGAAGCATCCTAGTGGGTGTTAATTCAGTTTATTATGGCTAAGGGAATTGGCAAAGGCAATGGATAAGGCTTTGGAAAGGCAAAATGGCACTTTTGGCACATTTATTTATGAAAATAATGGAAATTAAGAGAAAAGGAAGGTGAAAGGTTACAAGTTGCATGTGAAGAGGAAAATGAAGGAAAATAATGGAAATTTAAGAAAATAGAGTCCTCGTTAATAAAAAGGCTTCTGAGGATCAGTTGGAAAGCTTTTTCTTTTCAGTGTTAAGCTCTTAGTTAGTGTAAGCTCTTGGCTCAATATTTTTCTATGGTTATGCATGGGATCAAGAAAGGTAAAGAAGGCAAAAGGAAGCAAAGATCAAGCAAGGAAGAGCAGGATCAAGTAACTACAACAAGATTCTTTGCAAGTATCAATTTGCATGTGTATTTTCCTTGCTAGATTTGGCATGCATGGTATTGCATGTGGTTCTTTTGCTGTTATGGCATGGGTTTTTCCAGGTGTAACAGTGTTTTTCAGCCTAGCCTTGCCATTTCTCGATAGCCATGGTGTGATGGGGTTCTCATGTTTTGGTTGAGCAAGATTGCTCAATGGATTCGATGTTGAGTGAGGTGGATCTCCAAAATGATAGAACACATGGCCTAGTAAACCCTGAATTGAACTATGGGTTGTGGTAAAGCTGAATTTTGTGTTGCCTCAGATGGCCTAGGAATCCTTGTCGGTGAATGGCAGGATATATGGTAAAGCCTAGAGGTGGTTTTCTCTTCATTGGGCCTAGTAATCCCAGGTTGGGATATGCGATAAAGCCTGGAGAGTGGGTCTCAGTTTAGGGCCTAGTGATCTGATGTGGATTGCGGTAAATCCTGAGAGGTTGGGGTATCGGTTTAGGGCTTAGTGATCCAGGTTTGAACTGCAGTAAAGCCTAAGAGACTAGGAGACAGGAAAATTCCTCATGATGTAGGTGGAGAAATCCAGCGGAATCCATGCTTGTTGGCCTAGTTATCAGGTGGAGATCATGGTAAAGCCTATTATGATGTGTTCATTGTGTCGGCCTAGTGATCCGTGATGGATTATGATAAAGCTTGGCTTCTATTGATGAGGGTGAGGTCGTTTATCCTCGGTATTCCCTGGTTGGTTCTTTTGGTTTGAGTCCCACATTCATGCCTGGAATATGACATGAGGGTGAATGGCTAAAGAGAGATTTGGCTCAGCCATTCTACAGTAGGGTGGAACGTGGAAGTCCCATCCCAGGTTTGGATTTTGCATCATTAATGGAATATTATTTCTCCTTGTATTTTTATGAGTATTATGATGGATTATATGTGGTATATATGTTTGTGATTTCATTGATATTTATGTCCCTATTATGCTGGTTATGTATATGTTTTATGACAACAACTATGGTATGGTTCTCATCATGTTTTTACTTGTAAATAAATGAATAATGTATTTATGGCCTAATAGATTATAATGCAACAAGTGACATGAGGGAACAATGGTTCATAGCAATTCTCAGATAAGTATGAGATCCCTACACTTAATTTTGTTGTTTACACCTATAGGTTACATGTTGATGATATGTTTGGCGAAATACCTAGCATGACTAGTAGTGGTCTGGTTAAGGTCTTGTTCAAATTATTGCTTTTGCATCTTTGTTTCCCTTTACTTTTATTGATTTTAAGCTATCACTCCATTATGGGCAGTGGCTTGGGCTATGGGCCTGAAAAAGTGGCTTAAATCTCAAGGTCGCTAGCACAAAACTGGCAACTTTGGTCTTTGGTTGCTGACAGGCAAGCCTATGAGAACGATTTGGGTCTCTGGTCACTTCCTTGCCCATAGCATGAGAGAAATTGTGGCTTAAGAGATCCAGAACAACAGTGGGACCCATGGACATGTTGTTTGAGTGGCTGACATTTCTCCTGAGGATCCTGAAGTTGATGTTGGATTATTTTGTGTGATGTTTCTATTGATTCCACTTCCTTAAGGTCACATAGGAGGTCGAATTTGATCATAGTAGCCTCTCCTCTCATGTTTATCCCGGTTGGCATGGTTACTTGGGTGGATGTGGGAGGAGGGTGTTACAGAGTGGTATCAGAGTGTGGTTGCACTCTCCTTGGGTTGTGTGTTGATCATGCTTTCATGTTGATTGCATATGTGTTCCTTATGTATGTAGTCCATGTGATTGTTGCATTTGCATGGTGTTGATCATGGTTGTAGTGATGTTTCCATGTGAAGGTTGAAGGTGTTGTTGTGGAGTATGTCTTCATGTGTGTATGAGTGATTATGCATTATTATGCATGTCAATGTTTAAATGTTATCAAATGCACGTGAGGTGGTTGTTCTTGTCATGCATGAGGTCACGGTTTGTGTAGTTGATATGGTCATGCATTGATGACTGGACTCTAGCTAAAATGGTGTGTATATGGTTTTGCACTCATGTGTTATATGTCTATATGTAGTTGTTATGTATGTATAGTCTTGGTTATAGTTATGCATGAACAATAGGTCAAACATGCCTTGTGAATTCATGATATGCAATTTAGGTCATCCGGGTGATATTGGTTGTTAGATGCTGATGTGTTAGCTGAGATAGAGTAGGAGATGCAGATAATCATAATGAGGTTGCAATATTGGACTTTGGGGTAAGAGTAGATCGTCATACATGTATTGTATGTTTGGCATGCACGTATGTAAGTCAAGGATTGTTATATGCATTAGGTTTATGTACATGTCTTTTGATGTTATGGTTACATTCATGATGGATGTTAGTTGATTAGTGTAGTTATATGCACATGTGTTAGATAATCAAGAATGATAGTAACATGTAGTTGTATGCATTGCTATTGTTGTTTTATATTAGATAACCTAATGATTATGTTATATGTTATTGATGAAGTATCTTATAGGTTAACTTGTTGTTGCTAAATGATAGTTAGCTTGATGATTAGAGTTATAGAATTTGTACCTTGATGTTATATGTATCACACTAAGTTAGATTGGCCTATGCAGATGGTTAGGGTTACAACATTTACGCATGAGTCGACTTATTGTGTTGCATTGTGTGGTACTAATCTAGACTGGTCGTACATATGTGATTGCTATGCATAAATGATAATTGTTTATGAGTTAGGATGTGAACATGTTAGTTAGTGATTGTTATGGATAACATGATATTACTTGTGTTTGAGTTGATATGTTGTGAAGTTGTATCATGCTAATCTGGATTGATTGTGTAGACAAGATAGCTACCCTGGGACACAGTAAGTTGGTTGAATGTTTGATGAATTGCATAATATGAGTATGTGTTCAAATGATCTTGTTTTATGATGATTGTACTAACACATATGAGTTGAGACAATTGATATTTACTTGAATGTAGTTTACAGTTGTAGCATTATATCTAATGACTATGACTTGACTATGGGTTATGACATGATTGTTTGTAAAAGTTGATTTCAAATTGATAGATATGCTTGTCTTGATGTTTGGAACATGTGGTTGACATGTGTGAGTAGTTGCAGGAAACATGCTTATTATTAGCGTGACAAGGTAATTGTTGATGTGTTTATATAACTAATAGTTGGGTGATGTGACAATAGATAGTAACTCAGTTGCAACAAGGTAAAAGGGAAAAGAAAGGAATTGGACAAGAATTCCTTTGGCTATGTTTTGAAAACCCTGATTCCAAACAAGTGTGTGCTTTTCATACAGGGAGTCTTCTTAATCTTGATTTTGTTCGACATTATGTGGATATGTTCTAGATTCATGAACATGTACTTGATAGGTATATTAGTTAGTCTCTAGTTACAGGTGGATATGTCAAGGGGATTGAAGTCCCTAAAGGGATGGCATGGATGTGTTCAGTTGTAAGCAACATGCTTGGCACAACAAGATGAGGTAACTGGTGTATTGTTATGTTTATTAATGCACTAACAGTTATGTGTTAATGACATCACGATGCAGGGAGTTGCATGGCAAGAGAGGTTGCCATGAAATCTTGAAGAAGGCTCAGGTTGTGCTTTCCTTGGGAACAATGGGGATTGAGTCATGGTGTCTATTGTTAGTCTTGTGCTTTTGGTCTTTTGCGATTGTTGTGCTTGATGTGCGATTTTGAGTGTGTCTAGTGCATAACTATAACACTTTTTTGCGGTGTCATGTTGTTTTTGGTTTTCATGGTTTTCTTCTTCTTGGTTGTTATTGCCTTTTATGTTTTGAGTCTGGGGAATTGTTTGGGAAAGAGGAAGAGTTGATGGAGCTCAGGGAAAGTTGTGTGGTACCCGACAAGTGATGTAAGACTCAAATGAAGCTTGGTGCATGAGTAGGCACAATGGAAGGTAAGACTATGACAGTCAGTTGAACTAGTTGGGTCCATTATGGTAAGTGGATGATGACAGGAAAGACATTAGAAAGGTAACCAGAAAAGGTAAAGTAAATGGATTTGAGGTGTCAGATGCCTTGGCTATGTTCGGAACGATTGTTCTTAATGTTGTGCATGAATAAAGGAGGTTCTCTTGACTTAGACCCTATGTTATTCGATAATTATGTTATGATCATGATTAAGCTGATGTTTAGATATATATACATGTAGGTGGGTATCTATGTCATGTTTGATAGGGTCGTCATGGATCATGATTATTAACGTTAACATTTATATGTATGTGTATATGTATGTCTTTATCTGACATGATCATGATTGTTTTATGCTAATGATTATATATGTATGTATGTATGTATCTATGTCACTGTCTGACAGGGTTCTCATGGATCGTTCTTGTGGAGGAATGATTTCTTATGCACGTAAATGTCATGAAGAGATTCTTGGTTCACGAGGAATCAAGTGGGAAGAGTAGCTTGACAAATATACAAGGTCAAATATCATATGGTTATCATTTTATATTATGCAATTATATTATGCTTATGTTATGGACAGGTTATACTGAGGGATACATCAGCAAAGTGAAAGCAATGTGGTTTGTGACATGCTAGGATAAGCATGGATAAGACACTAGAAGCAAGGTTTATTGGTAAGGACAATGTGGTTTTGGATGTGTGGTACTACTGTTGTGCATATGTTGTATATGTTAGACCTGTTGCATCTATGATGTGTGCACATGTGGTATTGTGTATATATAGTGTGTGTACATGTTTTTTATGCAATGTTAATACAATATGGTACAAATAGTGTTGTGCGAACATTGCATATGGTGTTATGCATACGTTGGATATGAAGTGCTGTGTATAGATGATGCTATGTACATGTTGGATATGTAGTGTTGTGTATAGATAATGTTATGTACATGTTGGATATGCAGTGCTATGTACAGGTGGTGTTGCGTGCATGTTGTACATGTGGCGCTATGTACATATGGTATTGTGTGCATGAGGTGTTATGTACATGTTGTACAAGGGGCATTGTGTGCAGGTGGTGTTGTGTACATGTCATGCATGAGGCGTTGTTTACATATGGTGTCGCGTACATGTTGTGCATGTGGTACTGTGTACATGTGGTATTGTGTACACGTTGTACAATGGTGTAGTGTACATGTGGTATTGTGTACACGTTGTACAATGGTGTAGTGTACATGTGGTATTGTGTACACATTGTACAATGGTGCACTGTACATGTGGCATTGTGTACATGTTGTACAATGGTGCCATGTACATGTGATATTGTGCACATGTTGTGTAGGTGGTTGCAGTGTACAAGTGGTATTGTGTACATGTGGTACATATGGTACCAATGTAGATGCATGTATTGCATGGTCTTGTATGATGTGTGTAGATGCATGTGTGTGATGCACACTATGTGTATGTGCACATGGTTGAGGAGAAGGCACTGGGTGTTTGTTTGGTTTGGCAACCGATCCGGAATGCGTACGAAATAAAGACAAAGGTAGAAGATAAGGATTGATGAGAGGATAAGTATCAATATTTTATTTCAGTTTTACCATGCATGTGATTTATGATTATGGTATATGATGATTATATGTGATCTATGATTATGGTTTATGATGGTTACATGTGATTTATGATGTTGATCTATGATGGATGTGTCTTGAGCTAACCAAATGTGATATGTTTATACATGATGTTTTGATCAAACAATTAGTTTGACTTGTTGTGACAGAAAGTGAACAGAATTGCAAGTGTACCTTATTGATGAACTACCAATGAGGTATGATTTGAGGTTATTTCAATTTATTTTGAATCTAATGGAAGTTATGTGCTTGAAACAGGAATGCATGAACATGCCTGGTTGAGTGGTTGAAATTGAATGCAATAATTGACAACAACAACAAAAGAAATTGGAACATGCAACAATATGCTAGTAAAGCACTTCAGGAGCAGGGCCATTGTGGGACACTGGTACTGAATAATGTCCATTTATTTCCATGAGCATGCTATGACCGATATGATGGTTGAGGCAGGTATATGCCTTGGTTGTTTGATCTTCCGATGTGAGGAAGCCTTGCCAAGGGATGGACCGAATGAGATAGGGGATGCCAAGGAACTTGGAAGGTGAGTGGTTGCACTGAAGGGGGAGGGTTCTGTAACAACCTCGGTTAAAAAATGGCATGAGATTGTAGCACTGGACATTGGATGTAGATTTGACTTTGTAGTGGATTATGGACTTCCTGGGAAGGAGGTGAATCCTAGTATTACTTTGAGGGTGGAGGTGTGAGCCTCTGGATTCCCTTGTTGCAGACGTAGGCATCGTATCCTTTTATTTTCTGGTTGAGAAAATGTGTGTATGTGTATATGTGTGTATTATTGTAAATACTGTATCAAGCTAGATTTATAAAGCTCCATAGACAGTATGGTTATTTGTTGGTTGAGGAAAATGCATATGTGTATATGTGGTTATTGTAAATATCGTAATGACCTATGCTATAAATCTCCAGTAAACAGTATGATTGTCATGTTTCAGCAGTGGTCATTGTAAATACTGCAACGAGCTGTGTTATAAATCTCCATAGGCAGTATGTTTTGTTTTCATTAGTCTTGTTGGTTATAGGCATCATTGAACACCAATGATGGTGTTCCTCCAAGGGGGAGGGTTCTGTAACAACCTCGGTTAAAAAATCATGTAAAAATATATAAGGCCATGGTGATGAGACACATGTTCCAAGCTGAATGGTAGGTAGAAACATCATCATGGGTGTTGATTCGGTTTATTATGGCTAAGGGAATTAACAAAGGCAATGGCTAAGGATTTGGAATTTTTTTGGCACATGTATTTATTAAAATAATGGAAATTAGGAGAAAAGGAAGGTGAAATATCACAAGTTGAATGTGAGGAGGAAAATGAAGGAAAATAATGGAAATTAAAGAAAATAGAGGCCTCATTAATAAAAAGGTGTATGAGGATGAGTTGGCAAGCTTTTTCTTTTCAATGTTAAGCTCTTAGTCAGTGTAAGCTCTTGACTCAAGCTTTTGCTATGGTTATGCATGGGATCAAGAAAGGAAAAGAAGGCAAGAGGAAGCAAAGGTCAAGCAAGGAAGAACAAGATCAAGTAGTTACAACAATATTCTTTGCGGGTATCGATTTGCATGTGTATTTTCATTGCTAGATTTGGCATGCATGGAATTGCATGTAGTTCTTTTGCTGTTATGGAATGAGTTTTGCTAGGAGTAACAATGTTTTTCAGCCTAGCCTTGCCATTTCTAGATAGCCATAGTGTGATGGGGTTCTCATGTTTTGGTTGAGCTGGATTTCCGGATGGATTCAAAACTAAGTTAGGTGGATCTCCAAAATGATATAACACATGGCCTAGTAACCCCTGAACCAGACTGTTCACTGTGGTAAAACATGATTTTGTGTTGCCTCAGATGGCCTAGGAATCCTTGCCAGTGAATGACAGGATATATAGTAAAGCCTAGAGGTGGTTTTCTCTTCATTGGGCCTAGTAATCCCAAGTTGGGATATGCGGTAAAGCCAGGAGAATGGGTCTCGGTTTAGGGCCTAGTGATCTGGTGTGGATTGCGGTAAAGCCTGAGAGACTGGGATCTTAGTTTAGGGCCTAGTGATATGGGTTTGGATTGCGGTAAAGCCTGAGAGACTAGGAGACAGGAAAATTACTCACGATGTAGGTGGAGAAATTCGGTGGCATCCATTCTTGTTGGCCTAGTGATTGGGTGGAGATAATAGTAAAGCATGTCATGATGTGTTCATTGTGTTGGCCTAGTGATCCATGATGGATTATGGTAAAACCTAATTTCTATTGATGAGGGTAGGTGGTTTAAACTTGGTATGCCCTGGTTGGTTCTTTTGGTTTGAGTTCCACATTCATGCTTGGAATATGGCACAAGGGTGAATGGCTGAAGATAGATTTGGCTTAGCCATTCTATGTTAGGGTGGAACGTTGAAGTCCCATCCCGAGTTTGGATTTTGCATCATTAATGAAAGGTTATTTCTCCTTATATTTCTATGAGCATTATGATGGATTATATGTGGTGTATATGGTTGTGATTTCATTGATATTTTTGTCCTTATTATGTTGGTTATGTATATGTTTTATGACAACAACTATGTATGGATCTCATCATGTTTTTACTTGTAAATGAGTATCTGTGGCCTAATAGATGATAATGCAACAAATGACACGAGGGAGTAATGGTTCACAGTGATTCTCAGATAAGTATGAGATCCCTACTCTTAATTATGTTGTTTACACCTGTAGGTTACACGTTGATGATATGTTTGACGAAATGCCTGACATGGCTAGTAGGGGTTTGATTAAGGTCTTGTTCAAATTATTGCTTTTGCATCATTGTTCTCCTTTGCTTTTACTAATTTTAAGCTATCACTCCATTTTGAGCAGTGGCTTGGGCTCTGGGCCTGAAAAAGTGGCTTAAATCCCAAGGTCGTTGGCATAGAACTGGCAACTTTGGTCTTTGGTCATTGGCAGGCAAGCCCGTGAGAGCAAATTTGGGTCTCTGGTCACTCCCTTGCCCATAGCATGAGAGTGATTGTGGCTTAAGAGATCCAAAACAATAGTGGGACCCAGGGATAGGCTGTCTGAGTGGCTGACATGTCTCCTGAGGATCCTGAAGCTGATGTTGGATGACTGTATGTGATGTTTTTATGGATTCCACTTCCTTAACGTCACATAGGAGGTCAAATCTGATCATAGTAGCCTCTCGTCTCATGTTTACCTCGGTTAGCATGGTTACTTAGGTGGATGTGGGAGGAGGATGTTACACTATTTATTAAAAACACAACATAAATACTCCATACCCTGATATTTTTAACAAATTAGGAAAAATAGTTTGGACCACTAGGCAAGGATATTTCCTACTTGAATAGACTGCTCCAAGGGACAACAAAAGTAATTTAGGCCCTTTATCTCATAGACACACAACACCCATTTTCTTGTGAGCATTAAATTAAAATGCTCCAGTACAAGTTTTCCGAGCGTTCATTTTGCTAATTGTGTATTATTCCTTTCAATAAAGGATGGTTAATGGCAACATAAACAAAACAAGAAAAAAACCCATTTAGATTACATAAATCTAGTCCACCACATTACCTTGTGTAGTGGCATCGATATGTATCCCAATGGCAACTCCAATGGGGTTCTACATCAAATAGGGGAAAGTGTATGCTACATAGGAGAGAAAGGGCTTGTAAGGAATTATGTGCAAGAGGGCTATGCTGATTGCTATTGCAACAAATATCTTATGTAAACACATCATCCACCAATCTACTCTCCACACATCATCCTTTGTTCTTGCAACACTAATGGTGATCCCCTTAAAGATATAATGATAACATTGTGCAAGTCTCAGTAGCAAACTGTCTCCAATGATGCCACCTTCACCATCGTTGTTCAACAATTAAGCTAGAGTGCCCAAGCATCATGGCCATAGAGAGAAAGGGCGTAAGAGGTTGCAAATCTAATCTCTTTGGACAAGATGTATATTTGATCATTGGAGAAAGCCTATTACACTGCCACATGAGGTGAGATCTTGGCTCATATGTGAACAAAGTCACAATGTCATGCTAGGTTGCAAATATGAAGAGGCCAGTAAAAGAGGGAATCAAAGGTCAAGCCAAAAACTTCTCATGCTACATAAATGAGCACAGGATAAGATTATGAACATCCCTTACTGTGTACATCTTAATTCATGCAGAGATAGGGTTTAAGGGTTACGATTTTGAACATAAGAGAGAGCACATGTTTGATTGGGTTTCTCACACATAGTCAGAGAAAAGGTTATGGAAAAATGGAGACTTGGATAAGGTAATGGCATATCTCAGAGGTTAGACTTGCAAAGAATATGAAAAAAAGGTAAGACCTGCAAAGAATATGACATATGTGACGAGCTTTTGCGCGAGGCCTACTATGATACCATTATTGGACTGCAAATGTAAGAATTGGAGGATAAACATGAATTGCTTTTCCATTAATATAAACCACATTTAAATGCATCATGTTGACTGTTGGATTCATTTTCCAAGGCCTCTTGGACTCTTGATGACTTCTTCAGCACAACCAAACATATTTAAGTGTCTAACATGTCTAAAGGGACAAAATATATTTTTTTGCAAAGTTCGGAGGAATACAAGAAGGATAATTATTTTTTTTTCTTGAGAATTTTATTTATTACTATTATTAATTGTTAGCTAGGCTGATCCTAGCCCAAGGCCAACCCTAATGTTGTATGGAAGAACAATATACCCACGAGAGATTATCACCAAGATTATGCAAGGCTCGATTGACCCCTCACACCCTTTGGGGCAATTTTTATTCCCTTACAAGTAGTTGTCACCCTCAACCCCCTCCACGAGATTTGAATCAATAGCCTAATAAAACTAAACCTCACACAAGCAAACTAATCTATTATGAAAAATTAATTTATAAACCCATCTTAACGCAACTAAATATACCATACAAATATAAATTAAACAAAAGTTAATCGATAAAGAAATTGATTTATAAACACATCTTAACGCAACTATATAGACCATAATAATATAAATTAAAAAAATTAATCGATATAAAAAACTTAATGTTGATTATTTAAACATCTAAATAAATAAAGTAATGGATAATTGCATCTTCTTCAATTCATTGACATCCTATCACGTCTTCTATTATCTTGTTAATTTTTTTTAATAAAGTGCGATGTAAGACCGAAGTAACCATTTAATCATTTTGTAGACTAAATCTTGATTGAACGGTAAAGCAAAGTTCTAATATTCCTTCGCTAATATTCGATTTGAAAGACATTTTGTCAGCAGGTGCCTCGCCTATTGTAAAATGTTCAATTCACACTTGTGTGAGGAATGTATCTCCCGTCGTAAAAAGACAAAAAAGGGCTTTGTTAATGTACAATTTTATAGGCATGCGGTAAAGCAAAAGTAACAGAGAAAAACAAAAACTAAACGGAGGTTGGCAAACCAAGCATGCTGTGCTGCTGTGCTCTTTGGTAGGAAATGAGGAGGAATATGCCTATGCTTTGCCTACGCTATTATGACAAGCACAGATTCGTGCTACGTCTGCTTCAATGCAGTAGTCCGACGACAATGTTATTTCATTTGGTTGGGCGCACTATACTCTGTTTTGGGTAGAAATTTGCCTCTGGCCTTGTTTTTCATCTTACATAACTGGTAAGATTCTCAATCATTCATTTTATTTGTCATGCAATATCCATCTGTCAAGTCGATCCTATCTCTGTGCTTCACCGCTTTTTTGTATCATGGTTATCATTAATACCTTGAAGAAGAATTCTTCATCTGCATCTGTGTTGCATCCAAAGTGTTGAGATCAACTGCAGTTACCAGTAGATGAATAATTTTATTTTGATTTGGTTGTCTTTGGGGACTACTGTTTTGTTTTATGGGTAATTGGACAATTGGATTGTCTTTATATTGAAGAGTCTTGATGAAATCAAACCTGTTCTGATGCGCTGTTGTCATGTTTATATACCAACTGGGTCAATACTCGACCCCATTGCTCAGCAGGTTTGCAATTGCAAATTGGTTGAAAGTCCACGGGAGTTACTTTATTTACTTACACTAACATCAGATGCCTTAATTCTAAAGGCCATGTTGGAACCTAGTCCCTCTGTCACCTTTTGAAGCTCCTCGTGTGCAATAAATCCTTCCGCTGATGAACTCCTGCGTTATGTTAGAGTAGATGGTAAATTGGGTTTGCATAGGGTCTAACACATCATGTCCTGGCCGGTGCAGTCCTCCAAGGCATAACTAAACATGGGTGCCTAATAATCACGAACTTAGTTTGAGCCCTGAACTTCGCCAGCTCAAAGTCAAAGCCAAATCCATAGTGCCCATAGGTCCATTACATCCGCATTATGTTGTTTTTTGCAGGATTTGGATCCTCAATGTTATTTGTTCTATGTCACTTTCAGGCCCTAGCACTCTTACCCTTTGGTCATTGTGATCTGTGTTTGTTTTCCCTCTTTTAATGTGTTTGGAAGACAGTCTTGTCATAATAAGGTATATGTTTCAATTCTCCGTCATCTGGAGGGATGGCATTGCTGTGAGAAACGTTTGACATCTGGTAAACGCATGAGAAACCAGAACCAATTGTTAACTAAGGAGGCAGAGCATTTTAGTCATATAGTGCTTCTCATATACTCATGGAATAAGCCCAATTTGAGTAATTCACTTGCATATAGAATGAAAACTGAAAGAACGAAAATAATTTATTGGTAGAAATTCATTAAAATTTTGATTGCATTGCTCCTTGAGAAAGACTAAAATTCTTGCGGTGGCCGTAATTACTGAGAAAGGTCATTCGGCAGGTTAACTTGCCATTTATTCTCCTGCAGTTTATCAAGAGGCATCCAAATGCTCGTTGAATCATTATGAACCAAGAGAACGAGATTTTGTGGACTTTCTTGATACTATCAGCAACTGAAAATATTTAGACTCAAATGGGGTATCTTTGAGAATCTGATCCAGCATGATCAAGAATCCCAAAGCCATTTTTATCTCTGTAGTTGTTTTCCTGGTCCATAATTTTTTGTTGAATGGAGGCAACGTTGAGTCAATATATATAGGGCAAGATTAAGATTAAGTTGGAGGAGAATATGCCAGAGAGTCCAAATAGGTGGATCCGATAATTGTATGGAAACTGGTAAAAGAGAAGTTGCGTAGGGATGAAAGGATGAACCACACCACTATAAAATAAGAGTATATGGAAAAAATTACCTCAAAACTTTCTGTCATCTCCTTAGTGGCCTACAATGGCCAAGGTTAGCCAAATGCATTCAAAAGACGCAAAAGATGTGGGGTTAAGTCAGGGTATAGGGATGAAAAGTTGAACCAAACCACCATAAAATATTAGGATATAGCAGAAAAATGCTACGAAACTGCCTTTGCGATCTCTTTAGTGGCCTTCAATGGCCAAAGCCACCAAACACACTCAAAAGAAGCTAAAAATGTGGGGTTAAGTCTGGGCATAGCCATGCTTTAACATCAGAATTTCTGTTGAACCTATGTATATATGGACATCAACTAAATTTGGAACAGTAGAGAGAAGATTAGCATGGCCTTTGAACAAGGATCACCCAAACAAATTGAAAAATGGTCTAAATTTTAACATTATTGAAGTAGGGGAATGGGTTAAGTCTTAAGACCAATAGCGAAGAAGGACAAGTTCAAATCTAGAGGTATCTACTATCTTTCACTAAAGGCCATTGAGAGGTTGGGGTAAGATAGTAGCACATTCTTGTCAAGTGAAAGAGAGAAACCTTAGGTAGCCACGCATCACTATTAGACATTGAGACTTGAAGGCTGACCTTTTCAACGCAGTCAAGAAATAACAGGTTAGGGAGCTTGAACAACAACTTAGAGTGTTGGAAAAGAATAGTAGGGAGTCAGGACCAAAGCCTTGATTAATTGCGCCAAGGATGTTGAGGAACCTACAATTTTTCATTTTGAATATTTACAAAGAAAGCATGGATAACAAATTATGTCTGCTATCAAGGTGAGATGACAGAATCGAAAAGAACGGGAGATGTTTGCACTAACTATTAAAATAACAAGTGATTAACCAAGGCATCAATTAGAAAGGTTGTACTTTTTATAGTCTCTCAATTTGAGAGAAGCCTCCTTTTAATCATTTACACTGAGACGAGTTGCCGAATCTTATATAGGGCATGACTAATGGGAAATCTTTAGGGATGGACATGATTCCATTTGAATTTTACAAAATGTTATAGCTTATAGTTTGTTATAAGGCAAAATCCATTTTAGATATGTTGTCACTCCTTTGGGGATTTAACTATGATAAACTTTATAGATGCGGACTCATTGAGTTCATCCCAAAAGGTCCAAATGGGGAATATATATATATATATTATAAAAAAACATGCAGCCAAATTAGTTGCATAATATATAAAAGCATGCATATTTGTACATTAGTGAAGGTAGAAATGACATTCGTAGTACATTAATGATTAATCATTCAAGCATTGACCATCTAGAATCTATATTCTAGCAATTACAAACAAACTTACAAATTTTTAAGCCACCAAAAAGAAATTAGTCCATCAACTTATGGAATGAAATAGGTTATCTAGCAACTATGAACAATAACATGACCAAATAGTTATGTTTACAAAATAGGCCATTTGTGCACTAAAGTGTGAAGACTGAAAGCTCCAGCCACTCCAAACAATAAATTGAGCTAGTTGCTAAATACCTCTCTTCGGAAGGAATGTTCACTAATTGTGAAAGCAACCATGTTGCCAAATGTTGTAGCTATGGCGTATCACCACTGTGCGTGCTCCATTACTCCTTGACAAGCAATGTTCCACCATCGCATATGCCAGGATCCTCAACATTAGTATCATTCTTCATTCTTTGCCTCTTGTCCAGCCTTTGCCTCTACCTCAATCCTCTAGGGACATTAGTGAACACCACCCAATTTTGATGAAACTGCTTGATCCAAGCCTTAAAATATGGTAGAATGGTTTGTAAACTACCGTGGATATTTCGCTAGATAGTTCATCACAACATATCTACTAAAGATATAATGAAAATCTAAAATCTACACTAAGAGGGTTAAGTTTTCCTTAGATTTATGGATTCATTAATTCTTGTGTTATGCTTATGCATGAATTATATGAAACACTGAAAATAGAGAACATACACAAATACAATGACTCACGAGAGAAAACTCAGAGGTTGCTCTGCTCTCTCTTTCTTTGAATGGAAATGGATGCAAGTACAAAGATGTGAGACCTGTGGCTAGAGTTAAGTTAGACTAAAAATCCATCAAAGTCCTTGATGTATTACGAGCTAGTACATTTTGAAGGAGGAAAACAGTGGAAGTGTGAAGAAATCTTTGTAGATCACAATAGATAATCAAACGGAGTATGAGGACCCGAGATTGAATTGCAATAAAGTCTAAGAGACAAAAGTATGCACCTCAGATTGAGAATTCATTGAACTATAAGACTTCTTGGTGCTATCATCTGTATGACAAAATTGTAATCATTGATTGATACTCCTCTTCGAGCTAGAGGGAGTTAAGAGGGTGTTGGAGTTGGCAAGTCATATTGCAGGACTATCACCTTGTTCAACTTGAAGATGCCTTGTATGGAAGAAATGGAAGCAGATTTTAGAACTCCCTTGATAAGATCTTGCATCTACTGTGAACATCTAGGTTTTGAGAACAAGTGTTCGGACTAGGATGATTGAATCCGTTTTTTGTACATTGAGATGAAGAATAAGTGTCTAAAAGGGTTTTGGGCATATGCATATGAATTAAAATTCTAAGGAAAACCTTAGGGCTTATGAACAAACCCTGGATTGGACCTAGAACATTGTTTCCATTGAAAGAAGAAACCCTAGCCTATGCATATGGATGAAGTTGTCTTACAAGTTGGATGCCAAATGGAGTTGACAAAGTTGCAGATGTATGCAAGAAGTCCATAGATTAAGAGGGAACTGACTTTTTTCAAAATATAAGTACTCTATATCTCATTGTTTACTACTATTATTATTGTCATTAATTTGCTGGTTAGTCTCTTGTCTATGTATCCATTACTTGTTTATAATCATACTTTCATATCTTCCCAGTGAGGATTGCAAGTTAATTGCTAGGACTACTCAAGCATTGGCAGCAGAGGGAAGAACTAGTAGAATGAAGCAAAGCACGAGGGTGTTCCTAAATATAGGAGGAGCATGCGGTTTGAAGTATGCATTCATTTAGGAAGTCTAAATTTGACATGCAACATGAAAGCAAAATTTTCCCAGTAAAAGGAAGAAGTTCTGGATAAGACATCTGCTTCAGTTGGAAGGATTACTCCAATTTTTCAAAGGACAGGAAACAAGAGTCTCATGATTAAAAGACATTGTACTTTGGGATTTATTTAAGAAGAAAAAGGTATTGCCTTCAGAGGGAGCAAGAAGCGAAACTTGACATGAAGGATCTTGGATTGATACACTACTGCTTGGGACTTGAGATTTGGTAGAAACCTGGTTAAGGAAATGCATATGATTAAGATCCTCCTGGAATTTACATGATGGAAGTTGATTGGTTCTCTGATGTATTTGATTGGATTACTAGGCTGGCAATGTTGATGATGAAAGAAGCTACTAGTGGTTGGGATTTGTTGTGGAAGAGCATGAAGCAGGATTCTGTTGCATTGCAAAGGAAGAAGATATGGAAGTTTGTACAATTAGCTATGAAGCAGTTTGGCTCCATAAAATGTTTGATGGACTATTTGATGACATGTTGGATTTGACCATGATACTTTGTATTGATCAAAGCTGTATGAAGATTGTCAGAGAACCCGGAAGGCCGAAGCACATTATGATTCATGACATGATGCAAATGGAGCCGTGAAGCTACAATATATCTCCATTGATGAATAGGGAGTCGATGAATTGACGAAGTCCCTTCCTAAGGGAGAGGCATGTTAGAGACAAGCTTGAGCTTGTGGATATCTCCTCCTAAATTGAGAGGGAGGAGTGAGGATGGACCTGGTTCTCCATGTGTCATGTATTGTGACCAAGACTAACAATCGTAAGTCAAGTGCATGAACACAAATAGGGAGAATGGTAGATTGGATAAGCATCATGGACCGACATTCTTGAGTCATGTACTATGGCTAGTCAAGTACATTGACCCGATATAAGAATGGTATGGAGGACCGACATTTCCTTGTTCAAGTATTGTTACAACGGATTAGGAAATGGTCCTGTGGAGGACATACTTTGGTGAACCTAGGTGAACCTAGGTGGAGTATGTGCCTTGGAGAGGCAATTGTGTGGTGTCCTATTGAATGCCTCCCAACATTGTGCTCTGATTTAGTGGAGAGATAGAGCTTGCTTGTCAAGGCCTTGGTAATTTGACAATGCTGGTAATGATGATGTTTATAATGATGCTTACCAATCTGGGTTCTTTCTTATATGAATATTTCAACTTGAGATTATCCCATTGAGTCATTATGAATACCTCCGTAGTTAAGGGGGAGTGTTGAAGTTGTAACTAGGTTCGGTCTTCATAATGTAAATTTATCATTGATGTATTTATTATATTTTTGTCAAAGCACGTTCTTCATGCTTAGAGTACAAAAGAATAAAAAAGAATTTATTACAAGTCAAACGAAAAATTATTTGAGTCATGTCCCATTGGACATTTAAAGGAAAAAGGAATTTGAATTTTGTTTTGAGTAATTAGTCCACAAGATGACCAAGTCGGCCCTCCTTGGACAAGTCAGCCTGGCCCCTAGAGTGACACTTATTCGATCCCCCTGGACAAATATATATATTATATATATAATATATATATATAAGAGATAAGTTCAACCCCTTTGTAGCACATTCACTCATCATCATAAGAAGTATCTTCTACATCTAACGAAGGAGAAGTAGATCGAGTCAAAGGAGAGTGAAAGCAAGTTAAAGCATAGAAAAATATTCCTAGTAGACCTAATTTTAGGCCTGTTACAACTCGTACATGTGAAGAGGCCGAGATTTTATGAAGTGATTGTAGGTCAAATTTTGGCCTCCTTGTTGCTGGACCAAAATTTTCTGTGTTTGACTAGATTGGAGTAGATTTGACTAGTGTTGACTTTGACTCTTGGAGGTGACTTGGAGGAGGGTTGGACTTGGTATCTTGGTGGCAGCTTGGTCTTGGTCTTGGATATCTCTCATTTTGATTTGATTCTATAAGGAAATGATTGTTGGGTTGTCCTCTTGTGGGTTTGCCTTGGCTTCTAGTCTAATTTTTGGTGTCTCTTGTCTCATTGTGATCTTATGTTTTGAATAATTGTATAATTGCTTGATGAAGAAGACAAAAGAAGTAATAAAAAGGCATCTAATATTGACAAGTACTTATCAAGAAGAGGAATTAATTGTTAAACTTCATTGCATTTGGTTTCTCAACACCCTTGACCTTAAATCTCCCATATAAGGAAGTCACTAGGCTTACTAAGAGAAGCACTTTGGTCTTCCACCCTCTTCATCCAAGGCCCTTTATCATTGACCTTGCCCTAATTGACTCTATTGCCCAATTGATAAAGACACTAGTCTAGTAGTGTTGATCATTTAAAACTTTTCCCTCTTTTCCTTTTGTTTTTATTTTTTTTTCAGGAATTGGGATTATGATTTGGTCTTAAATTACATCTTATGGTAATTTTATATCTATATGTTGTTGACCTATTAGTAGAAATCAGATTTAATACATTTAAAAAGGCAAAATCTAGCATTAAGTGCATTTTTCACTGCTAGAAATAGGGTCAACATCTAGACTTTTATTGCTGTTTTATGCATTTGAAACCATTAATAAAGCCTAAAATTTTCATTGACATACATCTTTGTTTCACCTTGCTTTTCATGGGTTATTGTACAACTTGGATTGTGAGCTTATCATTTACTTGCAAGCATTTCATTTAATATTCTTGTACTTGTCTGTTTCATTTTCATGTGCTCATGTTAATTTTCCTTCAATGCTATATCATATTTGAGTATCTTTCTTTAAGTACAAGTTCTACTCTCTTGCAAGCTCTATTCAATCTTGTTGCTCATATCTCAAAGTTGTATACAATCTATTGTGGTTTTGACTCACTAACACTTTTTTTGCAGCTTCCCATTTCTTGCAAATTGTTGTAACTTGAAAGTAATATCTCATTGCAAGTATTGTGATTTTAGTTTGAGCATATATTTCTTACAAGTATTATTGATACTGTTCTAATCTTAATTTTCCTTGTAGGATATCTTGTTGAGTATAATTGATCTATCTATATTGTTCATGTTTATATGCTCATAATTATTTAAACTTGCTAAATCAATTTCATTTGCTTAAGATACTTAGCCCATGATATCTCTTGCCAGATTCCCTGTTCATTAAAGGCCCTCCATAGGGACTTAGATAGCAGGGCCAGATTAAAGTGCCTGGAGTCCCTGATACCCCATCCACCCATCTTGATCGTGCAGGAGATAGCCTCAAGCCTAATTAAGTGGAATTTCTTGTTATTACTAGCACCTGCCCAAAGAAATTAAGCAATGATTGCATCAACCTTGTGGATGACTATTGAGGGGAGATGAAACAAATTCATCCAATAAACCGATATTCCTTGCAAAACTGCCTTAATAAGTGTCGCTCTACCCCACAAAGTTAGCCACTTATGTTCCCATTGAACCAATTTTTTATGAAATTTGTTAACAAGCCAGTTCCAGTCTAGTATTTCATATTTTCTAGGCTTCAAATAAAAGCGTAAATACTTAAAAACCTCCAGATAAATTCCTGATTTTAATCCCAAATATGGAAGCAATCTGCTTGATTACCTTTGAATCCACCCCATCCGAAATGATTTCCGATTTCTCTTTATTGATGATGAGGCTGGAAGCATTACCGAACTTGGTAATTAATTGATTGAAAACCTGCCATTCCGATTTTTTTCTTCTCCAAAGCAGAGAACATCATCTACAAATAAGAGATGGGTCGTAGATGTGTTTCTAATGACCCTGCAACTAGAAATTGAGCCAAACTCCTTCACAATCCTAATTCCTCTGCTGAGTGCATCAATGACAAGGATGAAAACTATTGGAGAGAGGGCACACCCTTGCCTCAATCCTCTTGAAATCTTGAAGAAATCAGTTGGTTCGCCATTAATTAAAACAACCATAGATGCTGAGGTTACACAAGCCATGATCCATTTAATGTGTCTGTAGGGGAAGCCTATTTTGTGCAGGATTATTCTTAAAAACTCCCAGTCTACTCTGTTGTAGGCACTAATGAGGTCGATTTTCATCAAGCAGACCTTCAGATTGTGAGATTTTATTGAATGTATACACTTGTGTTATTGCCACCGCATCTTGAATTCTTCGGTTTGGGAGAAAACCGAATTGCTCTAGCGAGATATGAATTGACAGGATCCTCTTGATTCTGTTGGCTATTAGTTTTGAGATCATCTTATAAACAATATTACATGAAGAGATTAGTCTATAATCAGAGAAATGAGAGGAAACCGATTTTCAACAAGATTCTTTCACCATCTGAAGCAGGTCAGGGCCCATTAAGTCATAGAAAAACAAAAAAAACTCCACCGACCAACCATTTGGCCTCGGGCTCTTGTCCTTGGCCAACTCTTTTAAAGTTTCAAGGAGTTCCTCAAGTGATATAGATCTATCCATCTACACAACGTCTTCTTCATTTACCATTTGAGGAAACATATTTGCCAATTCCATCTTTTCAGCAAAATTGTCCTCTTTCAACGCCCTGTATTGGTTGTTGAAATATTGAAATGCTTCTTTCTTGATGTCCTTCAATGAAGTAAGAACCTTACCTGCTCCATCTCATATGTGCCATATAGTATTAGCACATTTTCTTTTAGTGGCAACTCTGTGAAAAAATCTTGTTTTCTTATCTCCTTTAATCCATGCCAACCTACTATTCAACCTCCACTCCTCTTCCTGATATTTAAGAATTTTGTTTTTTTTGTCCACAAGATCTAGGATGATCTTTTATGTTTGTTCTGAGAAATAGTCATGGTCTGAAGGGTCCATAAGGGAAGCTATTTCCTTCTCGATCTCAACTAGCTCTTTCCAAAGCTTCTTTTTTCGTGTATTGACCCACACACGGACCTTCTTGTTCAACCTTTTCAGTTTATAATTGACCTGCTCCATTTGCCTTTCTTGAATTGGTGAAATAAGCAATTTCCAGGATTTGCGAGCCAAATCAGCAAATTCCAGTTCTTGCAGCCACATATGATTGAATTTAAAAGGTAGGGATATTGGCTCCCCTTCACTTCGCTCCATTCCAATAGAATTGCATCATGATCGGAGATTTCAGAGAAGAGGCATGTAGTTTGGAGCTTTGCAAGTCTCTCATATAGAAAATAATTAACGAGGAACCTATCTAACCTTTTCCCAATATCTTCCACTCCGAAGCACCCATTCCTCCAGGTTGGACAAATAGGGCGAGGGAGGATGTCCTGTAGCAATTTTCATTGGAAAAGATCTCTAAAGAAGCTAGCCAACGGGTCCATATTGGCTCTCATATCCCAACATTCTTTGGAATCCATAACAAAGTTCAAATCCCCTGCAACAATCAGTGATTGAATGTCTAAAATTCCACTTGAGTCAATCTTATCCCATAATCCTTTTCTATTGTGATAGGATGCATATATGTTCAAAATGTGAATGCAAAAGCATATTCCTCTACAATATCTCGATAATATAATTTCTCCATATGATCGGAATGCTTTTAGGGAGAAAATTTTTGGGTTCCACATGACCAGTAGCCCGCCATAAGTCTCTGAAGTGCTTGTAGCACATACTTCTCATGTAGGGAAGATCTTCAGTAATAGATCACGAGCCTTCTTCTTTTCTGTCATTCTTTCTTGTAATATGACTAAGGCCGGGTCTTTGGATTGTATAATGTTTGAGAGGGATCACTTGGTTTGGGAGGATCCCAACCCTCTAACATTAAATGACACAATCTTCATCAGGATGTGTAAGGAACGAGAAACTTTTCTCTAAGGTCCTGACTTTCAGATTCTTGATATCCATTTTCCTCGCTGGATGGTTTAGGGTCGAAGGGAGGAAATAATGTCCAGGGTCGAAGGGAGGAAATAATGTCTGCTTTAGGGATTCAGAAAAACGTGAATTATACTTCGAAGTAATTCCTGCACAAGCTGAGATTTTTTTGTATTTGATATTCTTCTTCTTTTTCCTGTGTACACGTCTTGCCCTGTTCTTGCCCAGACTCTAATTCTCTTTCTTTGGTAAAGGTCTTCTTGATTGTCATTAGTTCCATTTCCAGAGATGAGTTACTTGAAAGATTGGCGAAGTTGACATCCTCTGATAAAGGGGACGAACCCTCATCTCGGGGAGGCCTATAGTAGATAGGCGATAGTAATGGATTTCTTATAATTTGTCTATCTTTTGACACCTTGTCTTTGTCTTGGAAAATTGGCATGTGAAAATTTCCATTAGATTTATAAAGCATTGTGTCCTTTTTTGCCTTCTCCTTATTTTGCGGCTCACCAATTTGTTCAGAGGTCACCCCGTCTCTATGTTGGACCCGATTACTATCAATAGGGGATTCCTCCAGAGCCAGGATTTGAGGGGCTCTATTTTTTGCTTTCACACTCCAATCTGATATGTCTTGTAGGGTATCTGCTAGCCCAAGTTTTTAGCCAGTCCTTTTGATAATTTCCATCGAGAAATTGAAGGGGAAATTGGCAATCAAGTGTCTTGTTTCATAACACCCAAGGCATCTAATTGGGATGCCCCAATAGTCCACTTTTTGACTGATTGAAAAGGTTCCCCAATAGATGTTGATGGCAACCAACAACCCTCCAAAGAGATCCACATCGACTAGAAACCATGCTGCCCTTTTCTAGCATTCTAGTACATCCTTCATCCACATAGTAAAATTTCCCAATTTTGCTAGCAATTTCCATGATTGCTTTCTTAGACCATAGTTCCATAGGTAGGCCTGGAAGTTTAGCCCAAATTATTTTCCTTTTGGGAGATTCCATTATAGGATCAAATCCAACGTTCCACTTCTGCAAAATTAAAAATTTGTGACCTCTCACCCATGGTATTTCAACAATCTTAGTGGCGTCTTCTTCCTTTTGGAAGTGGAATCCAAACCATCCGTTGACCAATATGCTCACCTTAGGACGGTAACCCAGGATAGAAGTCCAACATTTTCCAGTCCAATCTTTTATTTGCGCTCCATTCAGTGTTATATACTCCCAGCGACCTACTAGAACTCTCTTCTTCAGCGTCGCAAGGCTTTCCAAGTACACATCAATCCCCAATATAAACTTCTGAATCTCCTCTGCCGCTTTGATCTTCTTCTTATTCTTATGCCTTGGATTCTTTTTTTGGTCTTCCTTTGCAGATATGATTTTGCTTGAGTCAAGACAGTCTGCAACTAGTGGGGAGATATCCATTTGATTCAATTTCTCCACCAATGATTTAGATCTGCATGACCTAGACCATGTTGATTTTTGTAGCATCGGATGTGCTCTAGCTTTGGAACTTTGTGGAGAGGCTAGAATACATGCATTCTCCAAAACCTAGAATCGTTTCTGGAAATTCCACCTAGAGATGGTTTAATTAAAATAATTAACATTTTTAATGGTTTCCCAAGTCTAAACTTAGGAAATCTGGTTAATGAAAAGGCATTAATTAAATCAGATGTGAATCTTCTAGAAGAAGATGAGGATCAACTCCAAGTTAATCTTAGTCATCAATTATGTTTTAATCTTGGCCATTGGAGCTTCAACGAGAGATTATAAGGAGTTCGATGTGGTTGGCGAAGAACACTTGAGCAGTTCGATTTTGCTAGAGAATCTATTTCCAGAGTAGCAGCTGTGAGTTGTTGGAAGTGATTCAGTAAAGTCGAAGCAGTGAGAGAGGAGTAGGGATAGTAGATTGGAGGAAGTTTTCCAGATCCGGGGAGTGCAAGGTAGAGAAGGCAGAGAGCAGTTCAGAGAGGCAACACAATGCCACACAAAGCTGCAGAGGGAGTTTGAATTCCAACTGGGAGAGACGAGATTCAGTGCCAGAAGTCGGGGTGTGAGACTGGAGGGCCAGGAGGTTGAATTTCCAGACAACAGGAGGTCACTAGAGGGATTGACGTAGTGCCCAACCAGTGTGACGCAGAGGCTGCATGAGGCCATTCAGGAAGCCCCTGATCAAAGTCTGATCTCCCGGATCAGTGTGAGATTTTTATCACTAACCTTTTGCCAATATTTCTCTGTATCAGATATCTAGTTTGGGCATCCAATGAATTGTACTTAGATTTACTACTGCATAATAATTAAAAACCTCAGCTACTGCACCGGTTTTCCCAAGTTGGGTTTTTCTGGGGACATTGTCCAAAAACAACTGTGTTGATGTGTGTGTTTTTTCTCTCCAGTGCAATATTTAGTTTCCTGTAGTATTTTATTTTGTGTAGGTTGTAGTGTATGTATTTTAGTGTTTGCCATAGAAAACTGCAAATAACTTGTTCATGTAATTTAATAAGTAGGTGAAATAGAATCAGTTTCCTGCAGTAGGAATCGGGTAACCGATTTTTCACATGGTATCAGAGCACAGATCGTGAGTAGGAGAGCTCAGTGCAGAAAGGAAGAGGGAGTTCGAAATTACTGCAGAGGCAACAATTCGAAACCCCATAAGGTAACGCAATCCTTGGGCCAAGAGGTTGAAGTTTTGAGAGAGATCGATTTCTCTGAGTGAGTCGACAGAGAAATTCGAATCTCTAGATCGAAGCTTTCCAGAGGCAGAAGGGAGCAATGTTGTTTCCTTGCAGAGCAGATCTTCAGTTGGGATGTAGATATTTTGTAGCAGTTGCTGGAAGAATAGCGTCAGAGGGAGAGAAGAGCACATACTAAGGGAATTTCTTCCTTAGAGGACTTCTAGGCAAGAAGTTCGAATTCTCATAGCAGAGCAGCGGTAGCTGTGTGCAGGATTTCTCACTCCAGAAGAGAGTGTGAATAGCTGGGCAGCAGCTGTGCAGAGGAGAAGAGGAGGAATTCAACATTTTTGCAGAGATAGCCATGAACGGGCAGGATCCATGGAAGAGCAACAAATTAGATCTAGTTGCTGCAGATTTCTCACATGGATCAGTATCCTTGCTACGGGAGCCCAACAAAATCAGTAGCAGGAGGATCGCAGTGTCAACAGACGCAACTAGTCATTCAAATGATTGTTGCATAGCTAGTTGCAGTCAGTTTTCAGAAGACAATTGTAGAACTAGTTGCAGTGACACAAGCATTGTGAATTGCCAAGTTGCAGTATGCAGGTGCAATTCTAGCCAAGAGATTCCTAGCACAGAGCTTCGTAGCCTAGTTTCCAGTAGAGGAGGGTTGTGTGAGTTGCCAGGAGGGAGTAGAGAGATTTCCCATAATGTGATTGAGACTCAGAGGGATTCTAGTTTCAAAGGGAGCAACCGTATGGAGGCTAGTACTTCTGGGTATGGGTAGATCAGATTCATTATTGTAGTAGTTGCAACAACAGTGCAGAAGCATCAACAGAGCAGTAGCAGTCGCAACATGAGTATATCATATTTCGCCATGTTGGAAGCCATACCTCCAAGGGTGAGGTGGGGCAATCTGGAGTTGTAACCTCGGAGAGCTACAGGATGGGCAGGATCCTTGAGGAGTCCACCACTTGGATCAAAATCTTGCTATGGGAGCCCATAGTCAGTAGTAGCAGGATGGACTAGTGTTAGTTGGTGTTGTCAGGTGCCAGAGTGACAAATGCAGTGGCTAGTAGTGGTCAAATAATGAGCAATGCAGAGCTAGAGTTGGTAGCAGTGCAGTTGACACAGAGCAGAGGCTTCAATGGCAGTGTAGAGGCTAGCAGCAGTCAGAACTCGAACGACAGGTGCATCATAGTAAACACAATTAGTTCAGTATTTTGAATGGTTTTCTGTTGCAGATGTTGTAGTGGTAGCAACAACAGAGATGCAGTGCAGATGTAGTAGTTGACAACAGTTCAACGGAGTCAGCAGCAACATGGATGCAACGCAAATCAGAGTTGCACAGTAGTTGGTGGGCAGTAGAGCCAGACATCAACAACACAACTAGAGGTGTTGCAGAGTCAGAGTGATGCTTCAATGGGTTGCAACACAAGAGCACATTCCTCGCTAAGAGGGAGTGTTGATTTTTGTAGCATCGGATGTGCTCTAGCGTTGAAACTTTGTGGAGAGGCCAAAATACATGCATTCTCCAAAACCCATAAATCGTTTCTGGAAGTTCCACCTAGACATGGTTTAATTAAAATAATTAACATTTTTAATGGTTCCCTAAGTCTAAACTTAGGAAATCTAGTTAATTAAAGGGTATTAATTAAATCACGTGTAAATCCTCTAGAAGAAGACAAGGATCAACTCCAAGTTAATCTTAGCTATCGATTATGTTTTAATCTTGGTTGTTGGAGCTCCAACGAGAGATTATAAGGAGTTCGATGTGGTTGGAGAAGAACACTTGAGCAGTTCGGAATTGCTAGAGAATCTATTTCTTGAGTAGCAGCTGTGAGTTGCTGGAAGTGATTCAGTAAAGTCGAAGCAGTGAGAGAGGGGCAGGGATAGTAGATCGGAGGAAGATTTCCAGAATTGGGGAGTGCAAGGTAGAGAAGGCAGAGAGTAATTCAGAGAGGCAACACAGAGCTTCAGAGGGAGTTCGAATTCCAACTGGGAGAGACGAGATTCGATGCCAGAAGCCGGGGTGTGAGACCAGAGGGCCAGGAGGTCGAATTTCCAAATAGCAGGAGGTTAGTAGAGGGATTGATGCAGTGCCCAACTAGTGTGAGGCAAATCTGTGTAAGCTTGACGTAGAGACTGTGCAGAGGCAGCATGGGGCTAGTCAGGAAGCCCCTGATCAGAGTCGGATCTCCCAGATCAGTGTGAGAGTTTTCTCACTAACCTTCTGCCAGTAATTCTCTGTATTGGATAGCCAGTTTAGGCATCCAACAAATTGTACTTAGATTTACTACTACATAATAATTAAAACACTTAGTTGTTGCACTGATTTTCCCAAGTTGGGTTTTTACGGGGACATTGTCCAAAAACAACTGTGTTGATGTGTATGTTTATTTCTCTCCAGTGCAATATTTAGTTTTCCGCAATATTTTATTTTGTGTAGGCTGTAGTGTATTTATTTTAGTGTTTGCTGTAGAAAACTGCAAATAACTTGTTCATGTAATTTAACAAGTAGGTGAAATATAATCAGTTTGCTGCAATTGGAATCGGGTAACCGATTTTTCAGAGACGACAACTTATTTTCTGACGCTATCGCAATATCAATGAGCTCATCCGCATCATAAATCTAGTCCAAAAGAGGTTATTGACCCTCCATGTAGGCTAGTGACTTGACAACTGCACCAACCACCAGCAAATGGACCCGCCTCCTAATAAGAATATTTTGAAAATAGGTGCGATAATTCAAAATTTCTAGTAATCCCAAGAAATAGCTTGAGAGAATCGATGTCAGAGTTGTTATGACTCGATCAAGGTATTTCAACAGATCCCACAACCAATAGATTACTAGACAATCAACTGTGCAGATATCGATGTTACTTGATTGGATAGACGAGACCAAAAGACACATGTTCAATCATCAAAGAAGATTGGTAAAAGGACCTTTTGCGTTGCCTTAGCAACCCCCTAACCTTGTGAGAAGAATGAAGCAGTCTTGTCTATATATCCTTTGGCCATGCCTTCACTATCATAAACATCCATACACTTCATCATGTACTAACAGCCAAATTAGATGCAATTGATGGCGGTTCCTATTGAGGAGTAGATCTCCTGAATTAGCTAAATACTTTCAGAGGATATTTTACATTAATTGTCAATAGGACACGTCTCCCAGAATCCTTAAAGTGCTATTAATTCCATTTTTCAAATTTTGTTCAAGCTAACCTACTACATTGATTGCAGTTGTGATTTGTAGATTGCACTTGTTGCATCAACTCTCTAGATTCAATTCTTTGGTATCATCTACCTACTCTAGCACTTGTGGAAACATACATGTCCAAAGCCGCGATCCATATTCCTACGACCCATTGCAACATGTATATCCTTCTTTAAAACATTTGTAAACTCCCTTAAAGTGTACCGAATCTATTGAGTATACCTATTATAATGTTGTTTCCACTCTGATGCACAATTTATATCCTTCATATTGGGAGATGAAATTGGCACCCTATGTTTCAGACCAACTTCTTACTATCAACCGAAATTGAGAATAGATTGGAAAAATCCATTCTTCTCTTTCTTCTTCTCGCTGGACATAGATAGCAAGAGTAAATGTCTTTCTTGAGATGGGAACCTATTCTCCCACTACTGGAAATCCCACTATCCAATATATTTCAATCTCTCTAATGATACCAAATGCTTTCTCTTAGATATAAGTAGTTCTCCTAATCTCTCCCTGATATCAACCTTACCTATTACTCTCATTTAGATTCCACAGGGATTGAACAAAGGTATTGCATACACCAACACCAACATTTACACCAGCATAGACTGCATTTAATCCACCTACCTCTGCATTTGCGTCTAGCATGTTCATTGATGAGATAACTTTCCTCTGGCTCACACATATCTCACTTTTATGTTCAAAGTTTGAATCATTCATGAACTATTGAAAAGTTTTTGGAGGTTGCATGATTAATTGAAAACATACCTCCCAAAGGTTCACAAAAGCATGACCATTCCTCATTATTTGGTGACAGTTACATTGAATTTCTTCAATCCACCTTTAAACTAGAGCATAGCATCTACTCACAAGTTTCTTCTCTTTGCCATCTTTCGAATGTCCATTACAATAAGAACCATAAGTAGAAATGCTCCAAAAATCAGACCCAACAGTTGGAGAATTTTTTATGTGGACAGACCTTCCATTTGCAACTCCTGAATTTGAACCCCTTAGTATGGTGATGCTTCTCCTCTACAACTCCTCATCTTAAAGTCTTCATGCTTCAGAGACACCATCTAAACATAAACATAAAAAACCGAGAGGTGAGTGGTTTAGCCACCAAAAATCTACATACCTTTATTCTGGGTTGGAATTTCCTTCCCTTGGATTGGCTCATTAAGAACAGAGAAAGTGGGTTCAACATTTAAAACTTTCCAGGACAATTTCATCTTTCTTGTCTGGACTCTAGGGGTCGGGGAAGGAAGTCTAATATTGCCAAAGCTAAAGAGCATGCCAAGGTTGATTTTTCCGTTGGAAGAGAAGCTTCAATTCCCGGGGTTCTTAGAGCAATTGCATCCCCCACCCCCATGCCCTTATGAAAACCCTCTCTTTCAATTGTAAGGGCCTGGCGAGTCTCCCCAAAATACTTGCTTTAAAACATCTCATTGATTTCGAGTCCCTTGGCATAATCTTCCTTCAAGAGACCCTAGGGCATGGTTCCTCAATTGTTTAGTGTCTTGAAAAACCCTTGCGTGGGTGGAATTTTCAATGCATTGATGCAAAGGGTCGCTCTAGGGGTTTGGTGGTGGGTTGGTTAAGTCGCAGTTTCAAATTTCTTAATATTTGGACCACGATGGCATGTCTTGGTGTTGAACATTTTTCTGGGGAATTGTCTAGCTCCTCTTTGCTCAACATTTATGGAGCCACCAAAAATCACAGACTTTTTTGGGAGTCTTTCTTTTGTAAATCATTTATTAATTAGCTAAATCTCATTATTGGGGGAGATTTCAATGTTTCTTTGGAAGTGTCTGAATCCTGGGGTGATTGGGCAAATGTTGATCCATTGGCAGATTTCTTTCATCATTGCCTCGACAATCGGTCCCTTATTGATGTGGAGCCACATAAGTTACGTCCTACATGGCGTAATAAAAGGATGGGTCCAGACTGTATTGCTAAGAGTTTGGATTACTTTCTCATTGCTAAAGCCATCATTGATCAATTTTTCTTTATCAAGTAGTGGATTGGCTTGGGTGGGATCCCTGACCACTCCCCCATTTTCCTTGAAACTGTAGGTGCCACTCGGAAGCTAGCTAGCCCCTTTAAAATGAATTCCTCCTAGTTGGAGGATGAATCCTTTATTGAGATGGTCAAAGAGCAATGTATACCTTTCTCGCCTCTTTCTAGAATCTTAGCTAGTAAACAATGTGTGGGGAATCTTAAGAAAATTAAGTAGAAAACAAAGGAGCGGGCATTAGTAAAGAAAGAGGCTGAAGCTCTAGAGCTCAAGTCAATAGAAGATAAGCTTAAGGTCATAACGTTAAATGAGAGGGTTATGCATTTGTGGAATCCAGGGACCTACTATTTTAAATGGAAAAAAGAAGGAATACTATCTTGGAAAATCGTGAGGCGGAATGGCGATTAAAGAGCAGAGCTATCTGGTGAATGTGGTGATAACAACACCCAATTTTTCCAAGATTTTGCCAAAGGACATAAGATGGAAACATGATTTGGTCATTAAAGGATTGCTCGGGAAGAGAAGTCTCTTCATTTTCAGAATTGGCATCCTTGGGTATTAGACATTTTGAAGATTTGTTCAGAGCCCAAGAAGGGGCCACAATTGCTGAAATCATTCGAGCAACGCTTCCTTTCCCTCAGTTTCTTTAATGAGGAGGAAAATCATGATCTAATGGTTGTAGTCACTGAGGATGAACTTAACACTGTTCTCCATAGTTTCCAAAAAGATAAGAGCTCTGGTATGGATGGTTGGGGTATTGAACTTTTCCTGGGTCTTTATGAAATTATGGGAAGTGATTTATTAGCTGTGGCCAAAGAATCTCGTAGGAATCATCATATGCTCCTTGCTTTAAATTCTACTTTCATTGCTCTGATTCCTAAAGTGGATTCCCCTTCCTCCTCTGATGATTTTAGGCCTATTTCTCTTTGTAATGCAATCTACAAAGTCATTACAAAGGTGATTTCCCTTCGTCTCAAACCAATTCTCTCAGCTTCCATATCCAAGGAGCATTTTGGTTTCCTTGAAGGTAGGAAGATTCATGAAGTGATTAGGATGGCCCGGGAAGGCCTACATAGTTTGAAGACGATGAACCTCAAAGGGGCTATATTCAAACTTGACTTTTCGAAGGTCTATGATCAGGTTAGTTGGATTTATCTCAGGCTACTTCTAACTCATGTGGGCTTCAGTCTTGATTTCATTACATGGGTTATAAGTTGCATTAAAACAATTTCTTTTGTTGCACTTATCAATGATGTTGCTTCTCCCTTCTTTCATGATCAGAGGGGTCTTCGTCAAGGATGCCCCCTCTCTTCATTATTCTTTCTTTTGGTTGTTGAGGGCCTCAACAGGCTCTTGGGAGAGGCAAAAAACAATGGGGATTTTCAGGGGTGTATGGTAACTCGGGTTTGGCTATTTCTCACCTTTTTGTGGATGATATTCTCATATTTTATAATGGATATCTCTAAGAGGTGTTGGTAATAAAAAACATTCTTACATTATTTGGGAAAGCCATCAGTATGATGATAATTTTTCAAAAATCCTCTCTTCTGGTTTCAAATTTGGAAGAGGGTATTGTTCAACAAATTATTGATCTACTTTTGATGGAATTCCCTCATCTAGATGATGGTCTCAAATATTTGGGTTTCCTCCTAAAACCAAATACTTATAGAATGATAGATTGGTGTTCGCTGATATCGAAAGTCCAGAAGCATATCAAAATATGGTGCCATAGATGGCTTTCTCGAGCTGGTCTCCTGGTTCTTATCAAATCTGTTCTCGAAGCAATTCCTGTCTACTGGTTGTCTCTTGCTTGGATTCCAAAAAGTGTTTTGGAGTGTATCAAGCGGGTTTATTTCAAATTTTTGTGGTCTAGATCAAATTTAGATGTCACCCTCCCATGGGTGGGATGGGATAAAATAGCAAAGCCCAAGGCTCTGGGTGGTTGGAGCTTAAAGAACATCTTTCTTTTCTCACATGCTCTTGTTGAAAAATGTCGATGGTTGTTATTGATAAATACATTTCTTCACTGTAATGCCCTGTAATAAGAATAATAATACTAATAAATTAATTTTAATATATAAGTAAATAAATAATAAATAATAAAGAAAATGTAATAATAGTAAATAAATAATAAATAATGAAGAAAATATAATAAGAGTAAATAAATAAAATAGTAAATAATAAACTAGAGTTCTAAATAAATATATATAAAATTAAACTATAAAATAGTAAGAATAAGTAAAGTTAACAAAAAGTAAAAATGAATAAAATAAGAAAGAGTTAAATTAAGAGAAATATTGAATTAAGTAAAACTTAAAATAAAGAAATAAAAGTTGGCATGTCGACACATGGATTGTGTACATGTGGATCCCTTTCCATTTTTGGAACCATTTGTTCTATTTAATGGACAAAAGGGTGATGAGATTAAGCATTCTTATGGAGAAGAGTGTTGAGAGGCAAAGGAAACATTGGTAGTAGTACATTGATTGAGGGCTCTGGGGTGGCCAACTATAGAAAGACTATGTGCAGTTAAACCTATGGTTGGGTGGAGAGTCGTCCCCAAAACTTTGTTGCGGTTAGTGGGATTCAAATCATGTTCAACTCTGAAATCACAAGGAATATCGTCGCTACAGGTAAGTTGTCTCTGTTCGTGTTTTTAAAAAATTCCATGCTAATTAGTTGAATAGTTTATATGTTGATTATTAATCATATGATTGATATAATTAATTGTATAAGCGTTGCTACATATGGTATCAGAACGAGCTTCAAATCTATGTGACCTCTGGGTTAAAGTTTGTGTAAAAAAATATTTAATTAGATTTATCAATAATTATGCTTTTAATGAAATTTAAACTAACATAAATTTGGAAAATAAATACAACTATTTAAGTTTTTAATAATATATACATAATTTGAACCAACATATAGACACTTATGTATACATGCATTATGAAATTACTGGTTACAAACCTAAAAATATTCTTCAACTTTATCACTGAAATATACTCCAAGAAATTGTGTTTCAAAAGAGCCCACGGATTCCTCAGAGGAATGTGGTGTACACTTATTCTTTTTCTGTTACGTTTTTGTTCATCTCTTTCGTTAGTATGTAAAGATGAAACGTCTTCGGAAAATAATTTCAGTTCAATTAGAATAAACAAATACAAAATAATATACAATTTTATAGCAAGTGGATATAGAGGGTCTATAGGGGACTATTTTGATGCGATGGTTTCCCAAATTCTTTTGTTTTGTTACAATTGTCTTGAAAATATTTGAGAAAAATCATATTAAATAAATTAATGTGTGGTTTTCCATTTGATTTAATTTAGGTAGTTATCATGAAAATTGAGTTGTACCATCCTCACAAAGGAAAGTGAATTACTTTTCTTTGTATATGATTCCTATTTAATTAAATTAAAAATTATTTTAAAATATTTAAGTCAAAAGTTATTTGATTGTTATTTATAAACTATTTTTTCCAATGAGTGATATTAAATAGGAATTCGTGACATCGAGGAGGGATTAATTTGTGTACGTTATAATGGTTTCTTACGAAGACCTTGTTTTCTTACTTTTAATGTAAATGTAAATTATGTAATTATTAAATAATATAAGACATTAGTTTTAAATTATCATAATATATATAATTAGTAATAGAAATAAATTTGTAAAACAATAAGGACCTTAATATAATAATTTTAAAAATAAATTTATCATAATATATATAAATTAGTAATCTACATATGACTATTTTTGAAATTTAGTTATAAGAATTTTTTGAAGTATAAGAAGTTATAATTTCAAGGGTTTTATATATTTAGGGTATTTAATATTTCTAGCTAATGTATATATGGATTGGGAGTTATTATAGTTAGCTTTATGATAAAATTTGATATTGAAAAGAATGAAACTTATAAACTAAATGTTTATGATTGAGATGAGTTGGATTGGAGTTTTGAATTAATGTTTTAAATGGATTGTGAAATATTTGATTCATGGTGACATTACACTAAACGAGTGAATGCATAAAAATAACTAAATAAATAAATTGACCAATTGGAGGAAGATATGTTCTTTTTTAACCATCTATCATACTTTTTCTCTAATAGGAGAACAACATTGTAATGTTTTACATATGTGACTGGCTATATATGTGAATTATGGACGTCCAAATGTATGCTTAGGCAATTTTGTTGCTTGATGCCTTAAAATAAGAATGCTATAGTGTATTATTGTTCTATATTTGATATGTGTTGTGATGATTCTCATATTTATGATGTTATGATATGATGTTATATTGACATGTGGTTCCATTTATTATGTGATGTCATGGTATCGCTTTGTTACAGATACGTCGATGTTGTAACTTATGATGGTATTTCAGGATGTGAAGCATGTGGTTAATGCATGCAAATTTTATGACATGCATGAGCATGCAATTTTTACTATTGAGAATGTTGCGATAATGATATTGTATGCATGATGTGACATGGATTATTTTCTATGTTGTTATGATTATAACTAATGCATTGGTTGCATGTTGAGATGTGGTGATTGACAGGAAATCCACAAATGGGCTAAGAGGGCTAATTTATTTGATGATCTCGTGGGAGCCCATACCCGTGAGGGAGAATATGTAACACCATATGGGCCGAGGATAGACTCAATCAACACTACATATGCTAGTGGTTCCTTTGTCTTGTATAACTATTGATGGATTAGGGCCTATGGGACCATCTCGAGGAGGCCGAGTGTTTGATATTTGATTGGGATGCCGAAGTCCTGAGGGGGCGTGAGGATTTTGATGCCTGGGGCTGTGCACCTTAGTAAGTGTGGAGGGAGTGGGCCAACCTTTCGAGATGCTTGAAGTACTATTGCTTAGAGTATTGAGCTGGGTGCCTGCCTTTGGCAGATGAGGTCTAAGCCTTAGCGCGAGCCTTGGGCTATGGTATAGACCGATGAGGCTTTATATTTGGTTCCGAAAGTTGGGAAAAAGGATGAAGATTCCTTGGTCATATGTAAACTTTCTATGCATGCTAGTAAACTAATTCAGCAGAGGGTTTAGGGCAAACGTGAAGTAATAAATAACTAAATACAATAAAATAAAAGTTAAATGGTTCAACTTAACTTCGGGATGAAATTCCTTAAAGAGGGGGAGTATGTAATGTCCCATAATAATAATAATAAAATAATATTAATATTAAGTATAATAAATAATAAATAATAAATAAAAGATAATAATAGTAAATAAATAATAATAATAAATAATAAAGAAAATGTAGTAATAGTAAATAAATAATAAATAATGAAGAAAATATAATAATAGTAAATAACAAACTGGAATTCTAAATGAATATATATAAAAGTAAACTATAAAAATAGTAAGAATAAGTAAAATTAACAAAAGTAAAAAGGAATAAAATAAGAAAGAGTTAAATTATGAAAAATATTGAATTAAGTAAAACTTAAAACAAAGAAATAAAAGTTGGCATGTTGACATATGGATTGTGTGCATGCAGATCCCTTTCCAATCCCTTTCCATTTTTGGAACCATTTGTTCTATTTAATGGACGAGGGGGATGAGATTAGGCATTCTTTTGGAGAAGTGTTGAGTGGCAAAGGAAACATTGGTCGTAGTTCATTGATTGAGGGCTCAGGGGTGGCCAATTATAGAAAAATTATGTGCAGCTGAGCCTATGGTTGAGTGGAGAGTCATTTCCAAAACTTTGTTGCGGTTAGCAGGATTCAACTAACGTTCAACTCTGAAATCACAAGTAAGGAATATCATCGCTACAGGTAAGTCGTCTCTGCTTATGTTTTTCAAAAATTCCATGCTAATTAGTTGAATAGTTTGCATGTTGATTATTAATCGCATAATTGATATAATTAGTTGTATATTTTAATCAAGGTTTCTACATTTGCTCTCGGTGGAGGACTAGGTGCACCATGTGGATAAAACCTCACCTAAACACCTTTGTCATCTTGTATGCCATTTTAAATAGCTTTGAAACTATCTGTAGTGGCCTAGTTTGGTGAGTCGACTCGGGTTTTTGGGTTCAACTGGGTATGGATCCATGGCCTGGCTCCCACCATGATCATCTTCTTCCTTCACCATTCATCGATTTTCTTCGGGATTGCAGGATATCAAAATTAGCTCACATTGCTGATCTGACATCTACCACCTTTGGAGTCAAGGGTGGAAAACAACAATAGACTTGGAAATCCCAAAACCCTTCTCTGGTCAGTGGAATAATTTCATTAGTGCTTTACGATCAGGACACGTTCTTCTTTTAGGTAGGGACGATAAACTAGTTTGGTCTAGTGCCAACAATGGAATAGACTCTCCAAAAGCAGGTTATATTTTCATCTCATTTGATTGTAATCTTAATGTTACTCAATGGTGGTGGTCGATTGTTTGGAAATCAAAATGCTAATCGAAGGCAAAAATTCTTATGTGGTGTATTATGAATGGGAAGGTCACTACCTACGACGTTCTTCAAAGGCTTTTTCTATTGGTCTTGGATGGTGTGCTCTCTGTTAAGATGATGGAGAATATATTTCTCACCTCTTCATGCACTGCCCTTTTGGTCACCAAATCTGGGAACATTGTAGATCTGCAAAAGCTCAAATTGGTCCTTGGCTGGGACCATCTATTGAATCTGCTTGGAAACACTGGCTCTCGCTCTCGTCCTTCCGCACCTTCAAGCTACTTCCATTAATGTAATATCCCTTCCAATAAAAATTAGCTAAGTGCCTTTCTCAATTTTTGCAAATTTTGGATGGATAAAATTTTGGGTACAAACTTAGGAGAAGTGGGTGAAAATTAATTAATTTAGTTTTGTGTGGTAAAGGAGGCCCCAAACATTAGACAAAAGGGAAGATTAATCACATAGCGGGATGTGGGGACCACCGCATGAGGAAATACACACTCCTTGAGGAAATCAAATTGGAGGGAAGAGGCAAGGAGATCGAATGGTGGAGCCCACAAAGAGAGAAAAGGAGCAACAACTATTAATAGGAGAAGTGGCCTCCATTTTGGCATCTTTTGACAATCTAACTTTTTAGCACAAGTTTTCTTGAGCTGTTTAGCGGTAGCCAAGTAAACCAGTGTTGTTTAGCACAAGGAATTCCCAAGTAGGAATTCCACCTCTACCTTCGGTTAACTTTGAGTGTCACCCTAGGAGAGTATTTCGGAACTTAGTGGGGAGAGATTTGCTGGAGTTCGTGGGATACATCAACCCCTTGCTTCAGCTAGTTCGAACTTCTAGGAGGACGCAGGGACATAAATCAAACCACTAAGTTGAGGGAGTTTCTAGGGGAATTTTGGCCAATGAATTTAGGAGAAATTTCATTGAGGGTGGACCAACATTTGTGGAGAATTTCGAGGTTGGAAGTTGCTGCTTTTGAGAGATCCAAACTCACCATTTTAGGGCCTACGCAGAAGTATGACTGGGCAAAATTTGTGGCGCTAGAGTCATCTTATTTGTGCCGGGTTTTGGAAGGAATGTCACTCACATCTTCCAGAGGAAATTTGCAAGGAAATCCTATAGCTAATTGAGAAGGAATTGGTGACATATCCAGCAGTTTGAATTGTGGGGGACACAAAAGCTGTTAAGGAGGGTGTAGCGCCAAATTTGGGTAATTTTGGGAGGTCGGAATTAGCCCAAATCATTTCTGGGTTTTGTTGGATTAGCCTCAAGGAGTCTACTCCTAATTTTGCATAATTTTTGGAGGAGCTTTGGTGCCTCAAAACAACAAGATTAGCGAGTTAGGAGGAGTGAGCTTAAATTTTGGGTCCCGGGTGGTCAGTAGAATTTGCCAAAACCCTTTATGGGTTTTATGTGGGGAGACTTTAGCAAAAATTGCAGAAATTTTTGGGCACTTTTGAGGGGTCAAATACAAGATTGTTTCTTGTTGCAGCAACAATATACACTAGGCAGGGCGCAATTCCTTGGGATCTTTTTCAGCACTTGGAGCCATTGATTTGTCACCTTGGTTTGGCCTTGCTTGCTGTAGCAAGCCCAGGTTTCTCTTATCACAATTATTGTGCTCATAATTTATTATATTAATACAATGGTTTAGAGTTTTTGCCCACGTTTCAATGTTTATTTGTGTATGGCTGTGCATGCTTGAAATTTATAGTTGTAGCTAGCTATTTTCTTTTGTTATCTATGATATTTTTCCATTTGGAACATTATAGTGGTATTAGAGCATTATCTTGGTCAGCTGTGGGGAGGCTAGCAAGATCATGGAGGAGTTGATGAGGCAGAGCCAACAATTGATGAGGCAAAACCAATGGATACTAGAGGGGGTGCAATAAATGACACATAACCAGGGGAGAACCCAAGCATATGCACGCACACCCCAACCGTACAACACCCATACGTATCGCCAGTCTGGCCATCCTACCATGCCTCATTTCCTGGATGAACAAGAGGAGGAGGAGAAGTATGGTTCAGGGGTTGGATCATCAGGTAGAGGAAGGTAGTTAGAGGGTGAGTCTAGGAGACGATTTTGCTGGTGGAGACTTTGTTTTAGACATCAGGAGCCTGAGGAAATTTGGAAACCTTGAATCCTACTGCAACAACTGATTAAGTTTCTTCTATTTGTTAAATAACTTGAACAAATTATATAGTGCATTCTACGATAAATATCAAAACTAATACACTACAACCTTCACAAATTCAATATTGTGGAAGAAAAATAATGTTGGAAGAATAGAATCACACACATAAATAACACTGTTATTTTTGGACCTATGTCCCCAGAAAAACCAACTTGGGAAAATCGGTGCAACCACTGAGAATTTTCTTTATTATGTAGTAGTAAATATGAGTACAAATCTATGGAAGCTCAAATCTAGCTTTCCATACAGAGAAATAACTCACAGGAGGTCTAGTGAGAAAAATCTCACTCCCATCGATGATTCGACACTGACCTTGGCTCAAGATGAGCTGCCCCTTGCTGCCTCTCACTGCCTCTGCATCCCACAACTTGGACCAACGTCTCTCTCGCTAACTGATCAACTGCTATCTAGAAAATCGATTCTCCTGGCCTCCAGGCTCCCTCTCCGACTTTTGGCACTGAATTTTGACTTCTCGGCAAAATACGAATCTCCCTTTGAAGCTCTGTGCTACCTCTCTGCTCTGTGTTGCCTCTCTATTGCACTCACTGCCTCTCTGCTATGCACTCACTGGACTGGAGAAACTTCCTTTCGGCCTTACTATCCTTGCCCCTCTCTCATTGCTTCGACTTCACTAAATCACCTCCAGTAACTGATTGCTGCTACTCTAGAGTTCGATTTCCCAGAAAAATCGAATTCCTTGTCTTTCAAGTGTGTTCTCCAACACCCATCGAATTTCTTCTTATATTCTCTCGTTGAGGCTTTAACGACCAAGATTAAAACATAATCGATGGCTAAGATTAATTAGAAATCGATCAAAGTCTTCTTTAGAAGATTCTCACCATGACTTAATTAATACCCTTTAATTAATCAATTTTTCTAAGTTTAGACTCAAGCACCAAAAGAAAAGATTAATTATTTTAATTAAGTCGTCTCTAGATGGAATTTTCAGAAATGATTTATGGGTTTTGGAGATTACATGTATTCTAGCCTCTCCACAAAGTTTCGTGGCTAGAACACAACTGATGCTACAAAGACTAACACTCCCTCTTAGCGAGGAATGTATTCTAGCGCTGCAACCCACTGAAGCAGCACCCTGTCTTTGCACCACCTCTTGTTATGCTGCGGATGTCTGGCTATTGCTGCCCACCAACTATTGCGCAACTCTGATAAACACTGCATTTGTGTTGCTGCTGGCCCTGCTGAACTGTTGCCAACACTGCATCTACACTGCAACTCCCTCTCCATCTGCTGCTACTGCAACTGCAATAACTGCAACGGAAAAGCATCCAAAATACTGAACCAACTGTGGTCAGTATGATGCATTTGTCACCTGAGTCCTGACTGTTGCTAGACTCTGTGCTGCCACTGAAGCCTTTGCGCTGCTACTGGCTTTGCTCTATGTCATCTACGTTGTTGCCAATTCTGCACTGCGCTACCTAGTATTTGATCGCTACTAGCTACTGCATCTGTCACTCTAGCATTTGACTGCATCAACTACCACTGATCCATCCTGCTATTGCATGTTTTTGGTCTCCCGTACCAAGGTATTGATTCATGAGGTGGACCTCCTCAAGAATCTTGCCCATCCTGTAGCTCTTTGGGGCTACAAAACCAAATCACCCCACCTCACTCCTGGAGGTATATTGGTGATCATGTAAAACTCTTCCTCCAGTTTGGGGACAACCTGTCAATCTCTGCGAATGTAGCCTGCTGATCATGCTTCTCCTCGTCCTTCTTTTTGAGAGGACATTGAGTGCTATAGTGGCCAAGCTCACCACATCTGAAGCATTTCACCTTGGAAATGTCCTTCTTCCTCTTGCGCTGCTCCTGCTACCCCTTTGATGCGAGGGCCACATCCTCCTCTTCCTTTACTTACTTCGTCCCACTGTTGCTGCTGTTGCTAGTGATGGTGGTCTTCACCAAATCTCGCCTCATCTCCTCCTGCTGCAGATCAACCCACATACAATCCCATTCTGGCAACTTTTCTCTGCCTAGATTACTCTGGACGAAGACTTGCCTCTCTTCAGAAACGCTGTTTAGAGCAAACCTCACCAACTCTGTAGGCTGAGGCGTTGACCCTATTGAATACAGGTGGTCTCGGACATCCTGAACTTTAGTAAGGAATGAGCCTATACGCTCCCCTTTCTGCATCCTTGTGCATCTCAACTTCTTCTTAAGATACATCTTCTGCTGCTCGGAAGATCCCTCGTATAGTGTAGCAAGTGGATCCCACATCTGGCGGCCAGTATCTTTCCCAGCTATGTGAGACACCACGTGATCTCGAACCCCATCGAGAATCAACCTCTTTACCTTCGCCATCTCCTTCTTGTAGGCCTTAAGCGATTTGCATTTGCGGGTACAACTACCATGCAATTGATATAAGCTTTGAGATCGTACTCATATAGAAGACATGAAATTCTTGCATTCCAAATCACATAGTTGGAGGCTCCATCCAATCGATCCTGATCTCTCAACCTTGCTGATGCCATCTCTGCAAAAATGTCGAATTCCTCCTCTTCTCCTCTACGCAGCTGTTGATTGGCTTTTCACACTCCCTGCTGGAGTGGGTAAATCTACTCACAACCAATGTTATCGGAACTTGTTATCGAACCAAAAAGCCTTGTGGACCAGGAACCGGTCAGAACCGGGAAAAAAACTGGTTTACCAAAAACACATAAAATATTCATATTTTAAAGAAAAAATATATATATTCATGTACATCCACATGAATTTAAGCCATTTATACACAAATATGCAAAAGTTCTCATTTATATAGAAGTAATAGTGCATATAATCAAAATAGCACTGTGTGCAAAACATCGTTGAACCAAAAATGTTACAAACATCAAGAAGTAGGCTCTAAAAGGTCTTTATAGTCCAAAATAACATGCTAGATCATAGTATTATACTACAGCCTACAATACTACAAGCTACAACTATAGAAAATCAATGATCAAATCATCAATGATCATCAGAATCATCATCCTCCTCATCCTCATTTGAAGAATGAGTTGCATCCAAGTCTGCAATGGGATTATGGCTTGATTCCCTTGGCCCTGAAGCTGCTACTGGTGCTTCTGATATATCTGCCTCTGCATCCTGTAGAGGTGGGGTCCAAGTCCAACCAAGAAAGGTCTTCATTGCCAAATGCTGGTGCTTGACTCTACACAACCCATTCTGATGTCGGATCAAAGTCACCCAAGACAATGTTGCTTGTTTCAGGGGTTTTATTTAGCAATTGATTGCGCCTCAACCTCAGGTTGTACCTAACAAAAACCATGTCATTCAAACACTTTTGCTCCAAACGGTTCCTCTTCTTAGTGTGTATACGTTCAAACACACTCCAATTCCATTCACGCCCTGAAGCACTACATGTCTGGCTCAAAATTCTAATTGCAAATTTTTGCAATTGAGGGCATTCACTACCAAATTGTTGCCACGAATAGGCCGCAAAAGAGTGGAAGGCAAAAAAGTATTAGCAAATGAATTTGAAAGTTGAAACTTAGACTCAACAATTGCAAAAATCAAATGAGTAAATTATTAATATAAGAATTTGCAAATTTTAACAGTTTTTACTTGGGGGACTCTTTGCTCTATTTCTTATAGCCATAGAAATTCCAAAGGTACCAAGACTCACTAAAATTCAAGAGCTTATTATGAATTTGATTTCGAGTCTTGGAATCTGGGACCATGCACTCAATGCATTTATATAATCCCCCTAAAACATCCCCATCAACCTCAAAATTTGTAGTGTAATGGTACCTTCAAAATTCAGACAACAAAAACATATTCATCAAATCAACAAAACTAAAAGCTAAAAGCTAAAAGTTAAAACTTATAAGCAATGAGAATTGAAATCCAAAATTACATACCTTGGATTTAAGTAGTAGATGATTGTATGTAAAGGTCTATGGAGTTGTTTGTTCCATCTTTCGTTAACGATTCTCCATAGAGGAATGTACTTTTGTCTTTTATCCCCATATGCTACCTTTATTTGTTCCTTGGCCTGATCCATGGCCTCATAAACAAAACCCATAGCATATTTATCACTATCCACCATTTGCAAAACTTTGACAAGAGGCTCACTAAATAGCACAATCTCCTCTACCTTTGACCAAAATATTTTGTCAAATACTTGCTCAACCATCTGTTTCCCTTCTGCCTTTTTGCTCCACTGAGATGAATTCCATTCATCACATGAAAACATATTCCTCAAGTTTGCTTTTTGTTGAACAAGGGATTGCAACGAAAGGAAGTTGGTTGCAAATCGCGTGATGGTTGATCAAACAAGCTCTTTACCCCCTGTGAGATTTCTCATAAGGTTCAAAACCTATGAGTGGTTGTAGATGTACCTGGTTATGGATTTTGCATCTTCCACACACTTCTTTACCCACTCAATTTTGCCCATATCCTCAAGCATGAGGTCCAAACAATGGGTTGCACATAGAGACTACTAAATGGTGGGGTGTTTTTCCTCCAACATATTTCCCACTACAACATAGTTAGAGGCATTATCTGTGATAACTTGTACAACCTTTTTCAACCATTACTTCCATAACTACTTCATCCAAAAGACAAAATAGCAATTATACATCCTTCACTTGATCAGATGAATCAACAAATTTGAGAAACATAGTACCTTTTGGACAAGCAATTAAGAAATTTAATATGGTGCGAGATCTACTATCAGTCTATCCATTAGACATAATTGTGCATCCTGTTTTGGTCCATGATTGCTTGAACTCTGTAAGGTACTCTTATATTCTTTGGACCTCATTTTGTAAAAGTGCCCCCCTGATATCATGAAAGTTAGGGCCTTTGAACCCTGCTCCACATGAAGCTATAACATCAATCATGGGCTGATAATATGCAGAATTAGTCTGCATCATACGACAATAGTTGTAGACTTTTACCCCTTGTTATTTTAAATGACAGTGAACCCAAGTTGGATCATTCTTGTTTTTAAGGTCCATGGGAAAGAAAAGAAAAATCTGCATAGAAAACCCTATGGTTTTTAGAATTTTATGACAATTTTTTTAAAGAAAAATAAAAGACGAGTAGAAAAAATGAAATACCTGGAGAAGATCTGTAAATTTTGAGAAGAGAAGAAGGTCCAACCAATCTGAAAATAAACTCTTCAATCAACTCCACAATCTCCCTCAGAAATTTGCCAACGAAATCTCTCAAAATAACTTCTCAAATTACAATAATTTTTGAGAAAAAAATTGAAGAAAATAACAACCACCATTTTTTTTTCAAACAAAAACTTACAAATCTGAAATTCAAAATTCTGCATAAAAAACTGGGGTTTTCAAATTTTAAGGAAAGAAAAATAATAATTTTTTGAAGAAATAGAATATTAATGGTTGAAAAAAATACCTTGAATTTCCCTCTTAATTTGCTAAAGAAAATCAGCTCCAAAATCAGCTCTGGAGCAACCCCTACAAATCTGCATAAAAACATTGGAGTTTTTAATTTTTATGAGAAAAAATCGCTGATTTTTGGAGAAAAATAGAACAAAAACAAGGGCAAAAATTTCCTTGATTTACCCTCTAAATATTTTGGAGAAAATCAACTCCAAAATCAGCTATGTAGTAGTGCCAGCAAAAAAAAAACAAAAATCTTCCACTCGCTACAAAAACCACTGAAGAAAACCCAAAGATCTCTGGGGAAAAAATTCTTTGAAGTAGCTCAAAAACCTTCCAACCCAACAACTCTCCAAGACTCCAATCAACTCTTCAAATCTACGAAAAATCTCCCTTAGAACAACCCTGCAAAAAACTCTCCAAATTCTCCTCACTGAACTCAACTCAAGAATTGCAGGAGACTCAAATGAATAGTGTGAGTAAAATAAAGGGGTTGGGGGTGGGGCTAGATTAGGTTTAAAAAATAGAGAAACCAATAAAAAAAATCTATTTTTTTAACTGCCTGGCCGCTTGGCCGTGGGACCCGCGAACTAGCGGAACCGGTAACTGAATAGGCCAGTTCGGACCGATTTTCCCTCCAAACCGGTTAGATCGATTTTCCATCCAAACCGGTCAGATCGGCCGGTTTTACTGGAACCAATATGGTTCCGATAAAACCGGTCACAACTACTGCTGCTTTGCTAGGAAAATTTGAACTTCTAGGCTAGAAGTCCCCCGAGAAAAGAATTCCCTCAGTGTGTGCTCTTCCTTCCTCCTGATGCTATTTTGCACTAGCAAACTGCTGCAAAATAACTGCGTCCTAGCTGAAGATTTGCTCTGCAAGGAAAAATATTGCATCTCCCTTTGCCTCTGGTGATCTTTGATTTGAAAAATCTATTCTTTGTTGACTCTCTCAGAGAAATAAATCTTCCTCAAAAATTGACCCTCCTGGCCCAAGGGATTGCGCTGCCTCTGAGGGTTTTGAACTGCTGCCTTTGCAGAGATTCAAAATTCCTCTTCCCTTTTGCTACTGAGCTCTCTAGCTTACGATCTGTGCTTTGATACCATGTGAAAATTCAGAAATCTCGAATCTTATTGCAACAACTGATTAAGTTTCTTCCATTAGTTAAAAAACTTGAACAAATTAATTACTGCATTCTACGGTAAATATCGAAACTAATACACTACAACCTTCACAAATACAATATTGCCAGAGAAAATTAATGCTGGAAGAATAGAATCACACACACATAAATAACATTGTTATTTTTGGACCAATGTCCCTAGAAAAACCCATCTTGGGAAAACCGGTTCAGTAGCTGGGGGTTTTATTTATTATGCAGTAGTAAATTTGAATACAAATCTATGGAAGCTCAAATCTAATTTTCCATAGAGAGAAATAACTGATAGGAGATCTAGTGAGAAAAATCTCACTCCCACCGGTGATCCGACACTGACCTTGGCTCAAGATGAGCTACCCTTGCTGCCTTTGCGTCCCACAACTTGGACCAGCGTCACTCTCGCTAACTAATCAACTGTTGTCTGGAAAATTGATCCTCCTGGCCTCCGGGCTCCCACTTCGGCTTCTGGCACTGAATTTAGACTTCTCAGCAAAATACAAATGTCCCTTTGAAGCTCTGCGTTGCCTCTCTGCTATGCACTCATCGGGCTGGAGAAACTTCCTTTCGGCGTTACTATCCCTGCCCTTCTCTCACTGCTTCGACTTCACTGAATCACCTCTGGCAACTGATTGCCGCTACTCTGGAGTTCGATTTCCCAGCAAAATCGAATTCCTTGTCTCTCAAGTATGTTCTCCAACCCCCATTGAATTTCTTCTTATAATCTCTCGTTGAGGCTTCAACGGCCAAGATTAAAACATAATCGATGGCTAAAATTAACTAAAAAACGATCCAAGTCTTCTTTTAGAAGATTCTCACCTCGACTTAATTAATGCCCTTTAATTAATTAGTTTTCCTAAGTTTAGACTTGGGCATAAAAAAAGAGATTAATTATTTTAATTAAGTCATCTCTAGGTGGAATTTCTAGAAACGATTTCTGGGTTTTGGAGAATACATGTATTCTAGCCTCTCCACAAAGTTTCATGGCTAGAACACAACCAATGCTACAAAAACTAATAGAGCCTAAAGAGGAGGCCGAGGGTACGTAGGGTCATGAGCACGTAGATACACCCAGTGTGACAGGAGCCACCCTTGCGAGAGTTTCCTTTGGTAGCCTTGATTGACACGTCGGTGGAGGCAGTTGGGCCCACACCAATAGGACCTTCCATTGATAAGGTGCCTGTAGGTGCAGAGGTACCCAGAGCTGTGACTGAGTTCCTAGATGACCGCTACCTATAGCAGCAGGAAGAGCACCTTGAGGAGTGTGAGCTATATGAGGATGTTATGCTTGAGGACCTACCTGTGGTGAGACAACTCAGGACTCTTGTTGAGCCCATGATGGAGGAGGATGGGCAGTCATCTTTTGGGCTTGCCATCTACGGGAGCAGATAGATATGTTGGCAACTAGCAGAGTTGTAGTACTTTCAGTCAGTAGCTCTCTTCAAGCTTACATAGAGGGGGCCTGCATTATTGTTAGATTACCTCTGCACATTGGAGGGAGAGAGGCTGAGTTACCTAGACAGATCGTATATGTTGACCAAAACAGTCAAACGAGGCAGCATGAGTAGCATAGGGCACAACGCTCGCAGGGTGAAGTTGTTACGTATATTGGTGCTCTTGCATTTGATCCCTCTCACGGGGTTGGATGACGAGAGGTATTGAGCTGGTACCCGATGGAGTGGGTTAGGTGTCGGGATGTATCCATGGCCATAGTTCGGCAGGGGGTGGGTTATTAGAGAGGCTCGAGGGCCAAACTATTTTTGGGATCTTGGTGGGATTCCCCATCACATCATGGAGTTAGTCGACGATGGTAGTAGTTGTGTGCTGGATCCGGGGATTGAGGGCACACGCACCCGCAGTTTTTTATCAGAGTTCCGAGCAGTTCTAGTGGCTAGCTGGATTGACAGGGGAGTAGGTGGACTCTGTGAGTTGTCCTGGCATGTGGATTAGGCGTGGAGTCGCAGGATGATCAACATACTCTTGCAGGGGCTGATTGGAGGAGGTAGCATTGGCAGGCCACCAAATAGAGCATTATATGAGGATGAGGCTTTCCTATGGATATGTGGGGTGTAGAGGACACTAGGCAACAATACCTTAGTGACATCACCACTGGCACGTAGGGAGGTTTGTCTGTTAGATCTTTTTGAGAGGATCAGGAGGGGAGGTCCACCCATTCGAGTTCATGGAGGTATGGTAGTAGAGATGGTGACCCTGACAAGTGTAGGTTGCCACACATTGACTCAGCCTCTTGAGTATATTCGTAGGGACTTACATACAGTTAGAGAGGAGCTGGTTGTTGTCCCTTGATGCCCTCATCACGAGTAGTAGGGCGCAAAAGGCTCACCTGAGGCAGATGGATGTGACCCAGGGTATCATGGACAGGAGAGGAGTTTTCCTGTTGGGGCAGACGGATTATGCGTGTGTTGGCACATGGAGGCGTAGGGATGACATGGTATGTTGCAGAGGTAGCATATGATTTGTCCCCGAGTCCCCACTTGAGAGTATGATTATGGGGGATATGTATGACAGACCTTTGGTAAGGCATTCGAAAAGCATTGCAGGGGCAAGCAACACAGGGGATGATAGACCTGTTCTACAGGAGGGCACGTAGGCTTTAGGTAGTTTTCGGGTACACCATCCAGAGATGGGATGGTAGAATTCGTTGTGTGGCTAGGCAGGAGCAGGGTTGTGGGGTATACACCAGATTGTCCCTTGATATATGGAGCCTATACATGCAGGGATTAGAGGTGAGGTGCGGATGGATCACAATAGTTGTCAGAATTTTGTCGCCATAAACGTGGGAGCCAAGGTTTCAGTTGACGATTGGATCACTCCACTTCGAGATGAGCAGGAACCTGATAGAGAGAGATCTAGCTCATTCTTGGGTCAATACATGGGAGATCACTGAGGTTTTCTCCACATGGTGAGGTGGGTATTCCCTTTTGTTGCTTAGGATCGAGGTTAGCCATGGGGTAGGAGGCTCGAGCATTGTTGAGTTGTCCCCGCATGCTGCGCATAACTTTGGTCATTACCTGTATGGTGGCTAAAAGATACAGGAGGGGAGGACCTAGCATGAGCATGTTGGACCGTTGATTATGACTAGAGAGCCGCAATGCCAGCATGGCAGTTTCCTTTTGCGATCAATACGAGATCTCAACCTATCAAGGCTTGACAGTTCAACCACATTTAGGGATGTGCTAGTTTCTACAGGGGAAGATCGTACAGGTCTTCCATTGGGTTTCAGTTGCACAGTGAGTAGTTCGCCCTCGAGAGATTTGCTGATGACTTGGGGCACTGCGCTAATATGGCAGGATGATTGGCACGTGTGGTCCTTGGCGGTTATTGGCACTAATCAGTGGCAGGCAGTAGGAATTGGGAGCGATGGGCCTCTAATCTGGCTATGGGATCCAAGGATCCATTAGGTTAGAGGACTACCTTGTTTTGGGAGGATCATGGGGATGACAGAGATAAGATTACATCCTCCTTCGGATGACAGGTTGGAGACCATTAGGATGATCACTACGGGTCAAGGAAGGCCCTTCTCTCTATTGTTTCGATAGGAGACTAGGCGTGTATTGGTAGATGGTAACCTTGGTGGGGTGCCTTGGCAGGATAAACTTGCGTGTAATGGAGTTGCCCCTTATCGATTTGTAGTGGAGGTTTACTGGAGTGGATGACTTTGTAAGAGCATGGGAGGGTCGCAGTTATGACTAGATCGGAGCAACATCCACTTGGTCGACTCACTTTGAGATTAGATTGGGACCTGGTCACTACAAGGTTGAGCAGTCGGGTTACAGATTAGGGAGAGTGGGTTCTCATAGGGGGAGGTCACTCAGATTTGCCATTGGGACTCCATTTGATAGCAGGAATTTCACTTCCCAGAGACTAGTTGAGATAGGATAACGCCTCACTTGGGTGGCTATATGATTGGCAGCAGGCAGCCCTGATTGGCACGCCAGTACAAGGGATCTATTTTATGGGACTTGGGTTGCATCTTTAGGAGTTCCCTCTTGAGGTACCTAGGATCGAATTTTTGGTAACACAACTTTTTATGGAGTTGACAGGGGTTTGGGAGCATCGAGGTGCTCTGCTTATCGACAGGAGGTGGGAGGACTTTCACACCACTACACCTTGGGTCTGCGCATGGGGCGAGGGGTGCTTCACATTTAGTGGGATGACTTGGGTCCCTAGTATCTGGGGACTCCTTTATGACAGGTTAGCACATGGATCGAGAGTGGTTCAGTGGCATAATTGGGACCTCGAGAGAGAGTGATTTTCAGGAATTGCTTGAGGACAAGCAATTTTTGGTAGGGAGGACTGTAATATCCCTTCCAATAAAAATTTGCTAGGTGCCTTTCTCAAATTTTGCAAATTTTGGATGGATAAAATTTTGGGTACAAACTTAGGAAAAGTGGGTGAAAATTAATTAATTTAATTTTGTGTGGTAGGGGAGGCCCCAAACATTAGACAAAAGGGAAGATTAATCACATAGTGGGATGTGGGGACCACCCCATGAGTAAATACGCTCTCCTTGAGGAAATCGAATTGGAGTGAAGAGGGAAGAGGCAAGGATATCGAATGGTGGAGCCCACAAGGAGAGAAAAGGAGCAACAACTATAAATAGGAGAAGTGGCCTCCATTTTGGCATCTTTTGACAATCTAACTTTTGAACACAAGTTTTCTTGAGCTGTTTAACCCAGTAAACCAGTGCTGTTAGCACAACAAATTCCCAGGCGGGAATTCCACCTCTACCTTTGGTGAACTTCGAGTCTCACCCTAGGAGAGTATTTCAGAACTTAGTGGGGAGAGATTTGCTGGAGTTCGTGGGACACATCAGCCCTTGCTTCAGCTAATTCGAACTTCTAGGAGGACGAGGGACATAAATCAAATCACTGAGTTGAGGGAGTTTCAAGGGGAGTTTTGGCCAACGAATTTAGGAGAAATTTCATTGAGCGTGGACCAACATTTGTGGAGAATTTCGAGGCTGGAAGTTGCTGTTCTTGAGAGAGCCAAACTCACCATTTTAGGGCCTGCGCAGAAGTATTGCTGGGCAGAATTTGTGGGTCTGGATTCATCGTATTTGTGTTGGGTTTTGGAAGGAATTCCACTAACATCTTCTAGAGGAAATTTGCAGGGAAATCCTATAGCTAATTGACAAGGAAATGGTGACATATCCAACAGTTTGAATTGTAGGGGATGTAGAAACTGTCAAGTTGGGCGCAACACCAAATTTGGGTAATTCCGGGAGGTCAGAATTAGCCCAAGTCATTTCCGGGTTTCTCTGGACTAGCTTCAAGGAGTCTGCTCCTAATTTTGCATAATTTTTGGAGGAGTTTTGGTGCACCAAAAGAACGGGATTATTTAGTAGCGAGTTAGGAGGAGTGAGCTTAAATTTTGGGTCCCGGGTGGTCGGTAGAATTTGCCAAAACCCTTTCTGGGTTTTCTAGGTTTTATGTGGGGAGACTCCAACAAAAATTGCAGAAATTTCTGGGCACTTTTGAGGGGTCAAATACAGGGTTGTTTCCCGTTGTAGTAGTAGTTTACACTAGGCAACGCCCCGTTTCTTCTGGGAGCTTTTTCGGCACTTGGATCCATTGATTTTTCACCTTGGTTTGGCCTTGCTTGCTGTAGCAAGCCCATATTTCTCTTATCACAATTATTGTACTCATAATTTATTATATTTATACAATGGCTCAGAGTTTTTGTCCACATTTCAGTGTTTATTTGTGTATGGCTGTGCATGCTTGAAATTTATAGCTGTAGCTAGGTATTTGCTTTTGTTATCTATTGTATTTTTCCATTTGGAACGTTACAATTAATCATATGTTGGGGCAATTGGATAGGTCGTAATAGAGCTATATTCTAGGATCATATCTCTTCTCCTAGGATTATTGCTGCTAAAGCAATGGAGATCCCCAGTCACTATCCACAGGAGAAAGACTCACGTAGGGTGCGTGAAATTGTTGCAGTGTATCCTGATAGGTCTAAACTGTGGGCATATTTTGATGGAGCTTTGACTGATTCTGGTGGGAACAATGGGGGTGGTTTTATTATTCATCTCTCTACTGACATTTATTTTCATGTATTTGTGGGTTTTGGTGTTGGTTCGAACAATTATGATGAAATTCTTGCTTATTGAAACCTTCTTGCTTTTTCCATAGAACAAGGTGCATCTTATTAACAAATTTATGGAGATTTGACACTTGTGGTCAATTGGTTGAATAACAATCTTGTGGAAAATTTCTTTTATCTCCTATTCTGGATGGTGTCTCGCGGTTAAAAAATATGTTCTCATATTTTTCTTGTCATCATATATAAATGGAACTAAATCAGTGTGCAAGCTGTCTTTCCAAAGAGGCTCTTAATCTGGCTCAGGATTGCTGGCAGATCTCCGAGTTTCGTCAGGGCACTTCATCTTCATCTTCCTTCAGCCCGTTTCCTGCTCATATGCACAATCAACATTTTTGATCTGATTGCAAGCATCTACGATATTTTGTATATTCTATTTTTTCCATTTTGCTGTTTATATTTTTGGACTCTTGCTCATCATGGTCTTTGATTAGAACTGTTTATGTATAATTTCTAAATGCCATATGCACTGATGTTTCTTGAGCTACATGATATTTTTGTATTTGGGGGACAACAATTAGTACATGACCCCGGCCTAATATATTTATGCTAATATTTTGCTTGATGGATCAATCAATATGCATACACATAGTAGTGCGTCTACAAAATGTAATTTTGATTATCTATTAATAAAAATTACCATGTTTTTCTATAGAAAAAATGTTCACTTAATTAATTAATTAATAAAGTGAACAATTTTTTATTAAAGTGATTTTTAATCAATAAAGTGACTAAAGTGGGTCACTTAATAATTAAATTAAAAGAGAGCCATTGATCTCACGGTTAGATCTCAACCATTGAAGATTAGGTTTTTGGCTCATGTCAAAGTTATAAAAGAAAGAGAGGGCAAAGGACAAAGACACACAAAACATTCATTTCAAAAGTCGGATGAGTGAAGGACAAAATCAAATATATGATTTTCAGCCATTGGCATGGATTTCAACGAGAAGCCAACTAGTCTTCAACAAGGACAGGAAACCAGTTAGCAGCAAGGAAAAGAGCAACCATGCAACACAACAAATCAGGCTGTACCACCATCTGTACAGATTCTATACAACCTTACGGATTCGAGGGCATGTTGCCTCGATTTTCATGCAAACTGTAATTTTCAGGTTCCCTGTTCATTCGATTAATTCTCATAGCCATTTTTCCCTGTAAGGGAGCTCTTGTAAGTTCTGAAGGTAATTTTGAATGATGAACTAATCTAGAAGGGTAGCAATATTTGTGTATTGTTTGATTGCTTTTCTTGTTTTCCGCTAGATGCAAAAGTTAATATTACCAACAAGTAAGTAGATCTGATTTGGTCACTGAGATAACTGTTTTTTTGGAAATACAGAGGTGGGGAGTGAATTAGTATTCCTTATCAATTGACACTTTTTAAATCTTTTAGAGCAGTAGTTAATCTTCAATTATTATTAACGTTTATGTAGTAAAAATAGTAAACAGTAGAACACAGTAGGGACAAGAATTTAGATGGAAAACCCCCTCCGGATCAAAAACCACCGAACGCTTTTCTACTAACTTTTTTAATCTCCAGTCCCAACTGAAATGAAAGTTGCAACTTCCTAGAATTCTAGAAAAAACATGCTTCTTCAGCTCCCACTGGAAGGATGCCCCAACACCCTGGTTTCTTCAGTGGTCAACTAAATGGATGCCCCAACATCCTAGACCGACCTACCACCTTGAAGTGTTCCCAGGCTCCAACTTGTAGGCGACTTCATGCCCCTGCCTAGCACCTCCCTGCCACCCTATAATGACTGAAATGAGACAAGAGTGTGGATTCCCGTACCAGGGACAACAATCCTCTATACAATATGAGTTACAATGATTTTGACTGAACACCCAATCACACTATGGCCTGCAACCCAATGTTGAAATTTCTAAGTCTATCGGTTAGAAATTTAATCTGTATTCTTCTGGTTTATTTCTTCTACTTGTTAAATTTGAACAAGTTATTTAAAACATATAAATAACGAAATAAACACAATACAATCTCAACATCTACAGATCGTCAGCTGAAAGAAAACAAACACACAAGTGACACCATTATTTTTGGACAAATGTCCCTAGAAAAACCCAATGCGGGAAAACCAGTGCAGCTATTCTAAGGGTTTATTATTATGTAGTGTTTCCTTGAGTACAACTGGGTGCCAAACTGGGTCACCCGACAGAGAAAAACAACCGACAGTAGTACCTCTCTATCCGAAAATAGGTATTCAGAAAACCTGTCCCATGAAACCCTCTCCAACAACTTTGAAGCACTACGTCAGCCTCCTGCTGCTCTGCATTAGTCTCAGAACCCTCTACGTCAGCCCTCTGAGGCATTGCGCAGCCTCTGGGATCCTCTACATCACCCCTGCTGCCTTCTTCGTGGATGACATAGGCCCTCTGGCCTCTGCGTTGTCTCTGCTGGGCTCTGCGTGGCCTGCTTTCGCTGCTGCTTCTCGCTCTCTACCTCTGCATTGGTCTCTTGGCACTATCTCTGCCTCTCTGTTCAGTACTCACTGCCCTTCACTGTTGATCACTCTGGTGTGTTCTCCAATTGACTCTCAAGCCTCCTCTTATACTTTTCCTGTTGGTCCTTCAACCATCGAGATTAAATCTCTAATCAACGGCTAAGATTAGATTTGGCTTGATCCATGACTTTTGGAATCTTCTAACCCAGTTTTATATTAATACCCATTAATATTTTATTTTTCCTAAGTTTAGACTTAGGAACTCCATTTAAAATATTAATTATTTTAATATCTCCCAAACCGGGTACAATCTGTCTAAACTATTTCTGGGTGTTGGTGTTCTCATGTGCTTCAACTTCTCCACCAATTTTCGTGGCTAGAGCACATCTGATGCTACCCCAAATCAACACTCTCTCTTAGCGAGGACTTTGCTCTAGTAATACTCCTCACTGAGCATCACCCTGACTATCCGGCACCGGTACCTGTGCTGATGCTAGACCTCCCCGCCCAACATCCTCTGCACTGCTGCATTCTGTACTGTTGCCCATGGCTCTGCCACTGCCATTGCTGCATCCATACGACAACTTCCTCTGCATCCGTGCTGCTGCTGGTCCATTCTCCCAACACTGCATCTACATTGCATCCCCCTCTCATCATGCTACATCGTGCTACTGCACTGCAACTCAGTTACTGAGAAGTAAGTAAGTGATTCACCCAATTTCTTACATCCCTGTCAGGCAAGAAACACTCTCGATGTTGAGGCTCTCTCTGCCGCTATCAAGTGCTCCCTCTATCGACCTCTGTGCTGTTGTAACAACTCCCTGTATCTCGCATCATTGCACACCTCTCTGTGCCATCCTGCACTGGTGCAACACTCTTCATGCCTCTCGCATTGTTGTAGCCTGCTAACCTCGCGCTGCTGGGGACTCCTGCACTGTAGCACTCTCTGCTACTTCATCCACATTTGTCTCTATCGACATCCACCAGCCCTGCTACTCTCTTTGAGGATCCCGTAGCAAGGTATAATCCAAGAGGTTGGGTACCTCAATGATCCTGCCCCTCATCCCCTGTAGTCCTCCTGACTACAACTCGATGTCTCCCAACCTCTTCTTCTCTAGAGGTACATGAGCACTCATGGCACAATTGTCATCCTCCTCGACCTCCTTCTCCGCCTTCGCTGGCGCTGCCTTAGAGTCAAACACCTCTTCCTTGTTCTTCTTACTCGGACACTGGTTCGCATAATGACCCAGTTCCCCACATAAGCATTTGACCTTGGAGAGGTCCTTTCTCTTCCTCTTCTTTAGCTTTCCCGCAGATGTCAGAGCTGCATCCTGTTCCTCTTCCTTCTTGGTCCGGACTCCTTTGCTGCTACTTCCTGTGTTGCTCAGCTGTTTGATCTCTTCTTGGCGAAGAGCTGCCTACAGTTCTTCCCAATCTGAAAGACTCGCCCTACCCAGTATGCTCTAGACAAATGTCTCCCACTCCTCGAAGATTGCGTTTAGTGCGGTTCTCACCACCAACTCCTGATTCAACGTGGCTCCTATGGAAGTCAGTTGGTCCCGGATCTCCTTCAACCGACAGAGGAAGTGATCTATCTGCTTCCCCTTCTGCATCTGCTATTACAACAATGGATTCTCAAGTAACATCTTCCTCTGCACGGAATTATGTTGGTACAACGTCTTCAAGGTGTCCCACATTTCCTTTGCCGTATCCGTCTCGGTAATATGTTGGACCACATGATCCTTGATCCCATCAAGGATGATGCATTGCGCCTTGGCCGTTGCCTCCTCGAACTTTTAATTTTTAGTTGGGTCAATTGGGATTGCCATTGTTCTCAAGGTGAAGGCCTTGATGCGATGTCCATCTAGAATGGACAGGATCCTGGCCTTCTAGATCGCAAAGTTGGATGCCCCGTCCAACCTGTCCTGATCCCTTAGCTCATTCATGGCCATCCCCCTGCGCTTTTGTTGACTCCTCTGAGTCTCTCTACTTCCCTTTGGAAGTTCTCTCTTCGACTCTTGCTGAGTCTCTCTACTCCCCGCCTGGAAGTTCTCTGCTGGACTCCCTCTAAGTCACAATTTCCCTCCTAGAAATCCTCTTGCCAAATGTCAAGTTGCACCTCTCCGATCTTCTGTGCACCTACAACTTTGATCCAGATTCCTTGGCGAGAAATCTGCCTCGGTAGCAACTCCCTCTACCTTGGTTTTGCCTTGTTAAGTACTGTTCTGCCCATAGTACCCCACTAGCTTCACTCCTGCAAACTGCCCACAACTTCCTTTGCCCTAGCTACTGAAGGACTGAGCCTTTAGGCTCTGCGCAATCCCGACACTGGCAAAACAACTCCCTCAGCGAACTGCGTCAACCCCCTTGGTCTCTGCATGAGCCTCTTTCTACCCTCCTCCACCTCTACGCTGGCCTCTCTCTGGCCCGGACTGATGACACAGTCCCTCTGCGTCAACCCTTCTTCTGTCGCTTCTGCAAGGATCAACTTCTGTCACTCAGGACAACTGATTCTATTGCAAATGCTTTGTTTAGCTGATGCCTTCAATTCTCCTATGATCTGCAACCACACTTTGATACCATGTTGAAATTTCTAAGTCTATCCATTAGAAATTTAATGCGTATTCTTCTAGTTTATTTCTTCTATTTGTTAAATTCGAACAAGTTATTTAAAACATATAAATAACGAAATAAACACAATACAGTCTCAACATCTACAGATCATCAGCTGAAAGAAAACAAACACATGAGTGACACCGTTATTTTTGGACAAATATCCCCAGAAAAACCCAATGCGGGAAACTGGTGCAACTATTCTGAGGGTTTATTATTATGCAGTATTTCCTTGAGTACAACTGGGTGCCAAATTGGCTCACTCGACAGAGAAAAACAACTGACAGTAATACCTCTCTATTCGAAAATAGGGATTTAGAAAACTTGTCCCACGAAACCCTCTCCAACAACTTTGAGGCACTGCGTTAGTCTCCTACTACTCTGCGTTAGCTCTCTAAGACACTGCACAATGTCTGGGATCGTCTGCGTCACTCCTGTTGCCTTCTGCGTGGATGACGTAGGCCCTCTAGCCTCTGCGTTGTCTCTGTTGGGCTTTGCGTGGCCTGCTTTGGCTGCTACTTATCACTCTTTGCCTATGCGTTGGTCTCTCGGCACTATCTCTGCCTCTTTGTCCAATACTCATTGCCCCTCGCTGTTGATCACTGATTCGACTTTGCTTAGCAACCCCGCTTTAGCAAATCGAATGACTGATCACTCTGGTGTGTTCTCCAATTGACCCTCAAGCCTCCTCTTATACTTTTCCTGTTGATCCTTCAACGACCGAGATTAAATTTCTAATCAACGGCTAAGATTAGATTTGGCTTGATCCATGACTATTGGAACTTTCTAACCCAGTTTTATATTAATACCCATTAATATTTTAATTTTTTGAAGTTTAGACTTGGAACTCCATTAAAAATATTAATTATTTTAATATCTCCCAAAGCAGGTACAATCTGTGCAAACTATTTCTGGGTGTTGGAGATCTCATGTGCTTTAGCCTCTCCACCAATTTTCATGGCTAGAGCACATCCGATGCTACCCCAAATCAACACCCAACCATGACATCATCCCAATAGAGAGTCCTATACCTCCCAACAATGCCTTGTCGACTCTAGGCAGATTGATTCTTTTACAATAATGACTCTTCCAATGATGACACTTTTACAAATGACTCTTTTACAACTTTACAATGATGACTCTTGGCATTGACACTTCTTCACAATATACGGATGACTGTCATGTCTTTAAAGGATGTCCTGCTGCAATGCTTCCTTTGATTTGATACTTCAGCTCTTGAATGCTCGCTTGATGGTGTCCTTGAATCTTTTTATACCTGCATGCAAATTTGCCTAGCGAAACCCAATCCCAAAAGGAAAAACAAAATACCCTTTAACTTACCTCTGCCTGCAAACACATATGTAAGCACATAATAATAAATAAATATGTAAGCACATAATAATAAATAAATAAAAATCAAATGAATACAATGCATACCTGAAGTGTGCTTGTTGTTTGTGATTGTAGTTGACTTGTTGCAGCAGCAGAGACCTAGACTCCCCACTCTTGATATAGACCTAGACTCTGTGCAAGACTATATACAAAGTTGACTACAATACATGCTCCTGTACCAACATGTGTGCCCTAGCCACAGTCCAATAACAAAAAAAAAGCCCTTGACAGAATTTTACAGTGTCTCAACGAAATAAGAGTCTTGTTTAATTACAATCTGACCTTCATTCTTTTTCTACACAGTGACCTGCAACATGATGGTTTTAAAAGAATTTCAAGTGACGTCTTCAGATGCTGGCTTGAACTTACTCCCCTTTACTAGTTAATGATTGTCGATGTTCTGAGGGAGGATTTCAAGCCTAAACCACAGATCTGAATTGTAATAGTGTAGCTGTAGCTTTGCTCCAATGGATCTGCAATCTACCACAAGACAAAACAGTCTTGTACTCTGAACAGTCCCATTAATCATTAAGATCAAGCTTAAGACAAAACCTTATCCTTCTTGTTAATAATGTGAGATTTCAGAAAATATTATCAAGAAGTTCTTCGCTCTCCTTTTGCAAGGCACCCTGCAATTAGACCGAACCTCCAAGAGACCAAAAACACACCTTACACCTCTGTTGATACTTGCGTCACAGCTCCTCAGGTGTGGACGAAAATTCAGAGCGTTGAAGTACATGCCAAAATTGGCGAGGCAGGGTCACCTTTTTATACATCTAGGATGACCGTTGAAGAACATAGAAGGGGCTCCAGTAATAGACGTTGGAGGCCTTAAAAACTGGAACACAATTTCCTAATAAAACACTATTAACTTAATACGTCAAACCTTAAGTAAGGATGTCATTGGAGTTAAAAAAAATATTTATTTAACTAAATGATATATCACCTTAAGCCTTAAGCAAACAAATTACATGTTGACTGTGTTTAGAATGTGTTATAGTGATTTGGAGAGGTACACATTTTAATTTTCTATATATATATATTTTTATAATAAAATTAATTTAATTTAATAATTATTGATAAATTGTTTGTTTAAGCTCTAAGGAATTTGTACACTAACCCTTTTTGGTGTGGTTGTAGGTGACACATGAGTGTATTAAGTCAATGGTTGGTTCACTATCTTTGGATTTTCAAGTTACTCAATTTATACGAGGTAAGATTATGGTGAGAAACCCTGTCATATATTGACAAGCGTTGGTGGATAACGTGATGTCTCAATCCCTGAGGTTTTAGCCCACAAATAGGGGTTTCCGACTTCAAATGCAAATAACTCTCAAACCGTGAAGAACTGGGAGGCGTACCATATATCAACGGAAACATCTCGACTAGCAGAATCCATCGAGAAGATCTTTGATGCAAAATAATATGAATTATCAAGTCAAAATGCCCTTTCAAGATCGGGGTAGCCCTGGCGCTGCTTGGGTTGACATCAATGACAACCAGTGTTCAACAATTTTAACATGGTATCGGAGCTCCAACTCTGAGAAAAAATAGATCTATAATTTTCAAGTTACTTCAGTGTGCTTGAAAGATGAAGCTTAGGACAACCATGTCATAACCAGTTTGTATGTTGAGGATCAACTTGATGGGGTTTTCAATTTCTTGCCATGGAAGGCAAGAATCTCAGTGACCTTGAAGGAGCAAGACTTGTGGGAATATGTGTCCAACGGTTCTCTAGCTCCAACATAGGTCTCAAGGAGCATGCAAACACCAAAAAAAGTAGACCTTGCAGTGTAGGCAAATGTGGGATAAGAAGGAAATAAAGGCACAGAGGGTGATCCTTAGTTATTAAGAATCATCTGATTCCGCACGTTGCAGAAAGGATTGGATCTAAGGATATTTTTGATGCCTTGGTATTGCTTTTTCAATGTGATAACATGAGTCGGAAAGTGATTCTCAAAACTAGGCTCAGAGATTGCATAATGAACCCCTCCGATAATGTAACCAACTACCTTATGAGGATCACATAGATTCGTGACCAACTTGCAGCTATTGAAGATGCTGTATTGGACGTTGAGCTAGTGAATGTCTCTCTGACTGGGCTCACCAAGGCTTGGCATGCATTCATCAGGGCATCTATGCTCGAGAACATCTTCCCAATTGGGAGAGACTTTGGGATGATTGCATCAAGAGGCGACTCGTAAATAGTCTAGGACCAACAAATAGGGAGGAGAAGTAGCAAATGAAAACTTGACCCTGGTCAGCAAGATGAAGAAGACCAAAGGGAAAGTTTCCATCAAGAAGGGTGATAGTCAGGGAGAGGGACAATGGTTAGGTCAGAAGAGAGATATCAACAAAGATCAAATGCTATATCTACCATAATAATGGCCTCTTTGCTTCCTAGTGTCCACAAAGGAAGAAGGGAAAGGGGAAGCCTTTGACAATTGCAACAACAACAAAGACATAGTTGAGTGAGCTTGCTTCCAAGTTTAACAATGAATTTTCACTTGTGTCTTGCCTTTCTACCGGCACCATTGCTAGAAGCACTTGGTAATTAGATAGTGGCGCCTCTTGCTCCATGACATAGGCTAAAGAGATATTTAGTAGTTTTGTAAAGGACAACTCAGGGATCCATTTTGAGCTGGGCAATGATGCTAAATATGCAATGAAGGGACAGGGGACAGTTCGGTTCCAACTTGAGTCAGGAGGGTCCTTTGATGCGTAAGAGGTACTTTAAGTACTTTGCCTAAAGAAGAACCTTTGCCCATCTCATTCATGGAGGATAGAGGTTACGAGGTTAACTTCTAGAGTGGTCAAGTGTTCATCTGCCTAGAGGGAGCCAATTCAGAGATTGTAGTGAGGATTGGAGTTAAGGAGGGGAACCTGTATAGACTTCAGGGTTAGCCCTGCTCAGGCAATAGTGCACACCAGTGAGAGCATGTGTGAGCTTTGCACAAGAATATGGGACATCTCCATCACAGAGCTCTACCATTATTAAGACGAATGGTCATTGGGTTTCTAGACTTCAGTCTGGACCAACAAGGAGTGTGCAAAGGGTGTGCACTTGGCAAGAATGTCAAGGCATCTTTCCTGAGCAACGAGACTTGATTCAAAGGTATTTTGGATCTGATCCATTATGATTTAGCAGGACATTGTCATTATGTTCAGTAAAGGGCGCATCTTACTATGAGACCTTCATTCATGACTTCTCCAAGAAAACCTGGATCTACTTCATGGAGAACAAGGGCGAGGTATTTAGTCATTTTAGAGCTTTCAAAGCTCAGGTGGACAACATGACAAGAAGGAAGTTCAAGGTGCTCAATACAAACAACTGGGGTGAATACACCTCTAATGAGTTCACATTTTTTTGCAAGGAGGTAGGGATCAAGTGGGAGAAGACAGTGGCCTACAACCTACAACAAAATGGGGTTGTAGAGAGGAAGAACTGGTCTATCATTAGTGGGATGAAGGCCATGATCCATAATTAGAGATCGTTGATGTTTTTGTGGGCCAAGGCATGCAACATAGCTGTGTATTTGCAGAACACAAGTCGATACAAGATTATGGAGGCTAAGACATTGCAGGAAGCATTCACTAGTAAGAAGCCTGAGATAGGACATCTCAGGATGTTTGGTTGTCCAGTCTAGATCTGCATGCCTATGGAATAGAGGACAAAATTGTAGTTGTCAAGTGAGGGGCATCTTGGTGGGATACAACGAGGCTTCAAAAGCTTGTAGAATCTTCCTAACAAATCAACAAAAGACAATGTTGAGCTAAGATGTCAATTTCGAGGAGAACTTAGTATCTAGGAAATCTTAGGACCTATCAATAGTTGCAGAGGTGAATCAGGAAGAGGAACCAAAGGAGGATCTAAGAGCAGAGACTTCCAGTAGTAGAGATAGCCAATCTTCAGTGCAAGAGGAGAAGTCAACTCCTTTGACATCAGTTAGGAGGCCTAGGTGGGCGGAGCAGACCTTGCGGGATGATCAAGAGCATGTTGAGCCTCTTAGGACCACTTTCGGGGAGAGTAGACCTTTGCAAAATTTTCGACATACAAGGCTTTGATGACCAACATCCTGGACTCAAAGCATTTCCAGCATTGAGGAAGCGGCCGACTAGTAGGTGTGGAGGGATGCCATGGTGGAGGAGCACAACTCCATCATGCAGAATGATGTCTGGGAGATGTTGGAAAATGTAACTAGTTTCGGTCTACATAATTTTCATTGTACTCATGTCATTATGCATATCTTATGTAACAAACAAAAGAAGAAAGAAAAATTATAATTTTCAAGCATGGGTTTCATGCTTCTTTTGATTGGTCAACTAGGTTAAGCATGTACTTCATGCTTCTAGGGTTTGTCATGTCATAAGAATAATTGTCATGAGTCAAGAGAGTCAATGTCATGTATATAAGACCCATTTGGGCAAAATTGTATCATGTAAAAGAATCTATTTTGAGTCTAAAAAATCAAAATAAGCCTCCAAGCACAAGTCGACCCTACTAGCAAGAAGTTGGCCTAGAAAGGGGTATTTGACCTCATCAAATGCATATATATAGAAGGATATTCAACTCACTTGAACACACCTTCACAAGTTTGATCTACAAGAGAACAAGAAGAAAAACAAGAGTAGGGAGACTAGAAGACAAGAAGAAGAACCCTAACGAAGGAAAGAAGCTGAAAACTTGACTTTATGCTCACATGTGTGAGGATTAGGGTTTCTGTTTTGCTGTAGGGGGTCGAAAGTTGCAGGGTGAAGTTTTTGAAGTCACTGCAGGTTCGAAGTTCTGAGAGTGGGAGCCGAAATATGAGTTTGGAGCAAGTTTGAAGAAGGTTTGACTTCTATTGACTAGAGTCAACTTTGACTTCTTGGAAGGGCTTTGAAGGAGGGTTGACTTGGTGCTTGGAGGGTTCAAAGTGTTTGGGTCCTGGTTTTCTCATTTGATCAGATTCTGTAAGAAGAGAAGAGATTCTTTTTGGTTTTCCCCTTGGAGGGGTTTTGTCTTGGCTTGGAACCTATATTTTGTGTCCTCTGTCTTTTATGATCTTTATGGTTTAGGCTCTTGATAATTATTTGATGAAGAGAATTTACTAAAGAATACAAAGAAGCTAACTAAAGTTCACAAGTAATTATGAAGGATAAGGAGATTTGCTTAAATAACTACCTTACTAGATTCTCCAACATGGGATCAGAGCTAAGGTGGAGAAGAAAAGGCAGCTTGGAGATTATCCGGTTGACATAAGAGAAAGTTATTTGTTGAAAAGCGATCATTTGCTAAGGACACAAGGAAGGGTATAAGGAGGAAGACCTCTCATTGAAGGAAGAAAGACTACTATATCAATCTCTTAATAAAGGCCTCATCACCTAAAGCAGGATATCTATTTCTCTTAAAGGCTCTTCGCTTTTGAAGGAACATCTTGAAGGAAGGTTGCTCTATCTTGAGAAAGAATTTTGATCTCTCTCTCTTGGAAGGCTCATTGGAAGACATCTTTGAAGTCTCTTTGAAGGTCTTGAAAGCATCAAGATAGTTGGAGACATCATAAAAAAGGACACTAATTTGACAAGAAAGCACCATTTTGTCCTCAATGTCTCAATCTACAAATCAAGTGGCTACATTTTGCAAGGAAAGCAACAAGCTTATTGGGTCAGCAAACTTCTAGCCTAGAAGAAGAGGATTGATTTGGTGCTCACAAAAAATGAGGTCATGGAATATGTTCTTGGAGAAGTTAGTCAACCTGACCAAGAGAAGACTCAAGAATTAGCAAGGTACAAAAAGGGAGAAGTGAGGGCACCATAAAAGATCATCTTATTCCCTTTCTTGCTGATTTGAAGTCATCTAAAACAATTTATGATAAGTTGGTGAAGTTGTACTCTATAAGTACATCGAGTCAAAATATATCCTCAAGGAATCAACTATATATAATAAGGAAGTCAAAGGATGAAGACATGGCCACTTCTCTTATGAAGATCTCACAAATAAGGGACCAGTTGCAAGGGCTTGGGGAAGTCGTTTCTGATTTAGAAATGACTTCTTGTGTATTAAATGCTTTTCCACCTGATTGGAGTAGTTTTGTGACTAGTGTCTACTCAAGAAAGGTTACTACTCTTTTTGATGAACTATGGGCTCAATGTATATTGGAAGAAACAAGGATAAGGGCAAAGGATGACACTGAATCAAATGAGAAATCTCAAGCTTTTGTCTTAAAGTCCAAGAAGAAGAAGAAAGGGAAATTTGGAAAGTCCAAGGGAAAACAAGAAATGTCCAAGATACAATGCTTTGGATGCAATTAGTATGGACACTTCAAGAGGGACTGTCCAAACAAGAAATACAACAAAAGGAAGGAAAGGAGTGAAGCTCATATAGCTGAAGAAAAAGGAGAACATGAGAAGAATGCAAAAGGAGAAGATCCCAAGAATCTTTATTATTGAAGGAAGCTCCATCTCTAATAGGTTCATTTTCAATTTGTCTTTCCTTTATTAGAAAGTAGAAGTTAGAGTAAGCATGCATAGTTGCATTCTTTAGAAGAAGACTTGATTTTTGAGAAGCATAGCATCATAGAAGGAAGCATATGATGGTAGAAGAAGTAGAGTCTACATAATCAAATTGCTTTGGAAGGAGTCATCTAGCTTATAAGAATGAGAAGTTTGGGACCATATTGCACATTGTAGTTCATCCAAGCATTTTCTAACATAATGTTAGAAGTAGTCATTTTGCAAAGAAGGATCATCAAGATCCTCCAATAAGAACCATCATTTGGGAAGGTTCTTGGAAGAAGCATTATGACTAGTATATTCCATCTAGTATGGAAACAATAGTCTTGCAGGATGAAGATATGCAGATGGTCGAGTTGCAGTTTGAGAGGAAGAATTAAAAGTCTTTCTCCTCTTAAAGGAAAGCTTATCTTCAGTAAGGTTGGAAGCAAGCACATTCAACAAAGTATGGCTAGATGGTTGTATGGAAGCAAAGATACGCATGTTTTCAAGTAACACTTCTCTAAGGTAGGGTTCATATCTACAAGAATCTTGCAAAAGGAGTTGGTTATAAAATTGTGCTCATAAGTCTTTCATATGGTTACTCGACGCTTGGAAGAAGATGTTTGGCATGCTTTGGAATGATTAAAATTAAGACTCTTCCACAAGATGACGTGCCTTAGACATAATGATATTGATCAACATTGAATATGGTTTCCTAAAGAAAGAAAGAGAGTTGATAATGACAACTCCAAGGAAGAAGAAAATTGTAGCTTGTTGGTCAGTTTGTTTGATGGGCACTTTGATTACAAGTGATTAGCATGGAGAAGGATCTTTGGTAAAAGATGAAGATAGACCATGCAAAAGGATGTTGATCTCAGAAGTAAGCAGAATCTGAAGAGGCCATCATATTGAGGTAATTTTGATATTGGTGTCTTTATTTTGGTTATCTGGTCAATGTATGTTTAGCTACCTAGAAGGAAATTGCATAAAAGCATAATGGCAATTGAGGCAAGTATATCTACAACTGTTGGTTTTGAACTCAATTCAATGACTACATGGATTGAGTGGATGGTTTTGGTAATCCTTGAAGGATTGTAGGTCAAGATGTTTACAATCATCTTGGAATTAAGAGGTAGTAGTACGAAGAGATAACCCAATGTTCATATGAATGATGAGGATCACTTTCATGTCTAAAGAGATCTATGATTAAGCTCTACTTTGATTGGCTAAATATAATGCCTTTGGCTTCATTACATTTAGGAAGATGAAAGTTTTATTTAGTGAAGACGTGAAGAATAGGAGGAGCCATGTAATTACTTGAAAATCTCCATAAAAGTCTAGTATCTGATGCATTGATGAAGACACACTAGAAAGCGTCCCAACTGAAAGGAAGTAAAAGAATCTCCTCTATGCTTTAAAGGGCGTAAGAAGTCTCCTTAAATGTTTGAGAAGGAGCAAGGATCTATTCCCCAATCAAGAGGGAATGAGGATCTTCTCTTTAGGTTGAGAGGGAGTGATGTTAAAGACATCATATTCTCCATGTGTCATGTGCTAGACCAGGACTAACAACCGTAAGTCTTAGTGAAGGCACTAAGAAGGAGAATGGAGGATTGGCTAAGCATCTAAGATTACTACTCCTTGAGGAAATAGAATCCAAGATAGGAAATATTCTTGTTGACTGACACTCTTTGAGGATTGGACAGGTATCCAAGACTAGAGTGGTCAAAGAGGACTGGTATTCTTTGAGGATTGGGAATCCAAGATAAGAATAGTCCTAAAAGGACATACCTAGTGAACATCTGGATGGGGTATGTGCCTTTAAGAGGTAGTGTGGTGTCTCACATAAAACCTCCTAGCATTATGCTCTGATATAAATAGAGCTTGGCAAGTTAAGGCCTTACTATGTTGACAATGTTGGTTATGATGTTGATGCTTAAAGATGGCTTACCAATTCGACTCTTCTTATGAGAACTCTTCAGTTTGAGAATATCCTTGTACCAGTTGTACAATTATGAATACCTCCCTAGTTAAGAGGGAGTGTTGGAAAATGTAACTAGTTTCAGTCTTCATAATTGTCATTGTAGTCATGTCATTATGTATGTCTTATGTAACGAACAAAAGAAGTGTAATGTCCCTTCCTAAATTAAATTTGTCTCAAATTTATTTCCACAATTTTGGCATTTTTGGTGACCATGGGACCCACAGATTTTTGGGAGAAAGACCTAGGAGAAAAGGGAGGCCAAAGATTTTGCTAGTGGAGCGTGGGGGCCACACGCATAGGGGAAAACACACTTGCCAAGGGAGGGATTTGAATAGCCAAGGACAGGAGGTCAACTATTTTGTTGGAGGGGCCCACGTGGGAAAAAGGGACTCACCAATTATAAATAAGAGAAGCTTAGCCTCATTTTGGGTCTTTTTCCAATTGAACTTACTATTGTTGCTCGAGCTGCTTGGTCAGGTCACTTTGTTGTTCAACATCAAGTTTTCCAAGTAGAGAGTTCACCTTTTCTTTGGGAGACTTTGAGTGCCACCCTAGGGAGGTCAAATCGTACCAATTTGGAGAGGAGTTTGGAGGGTTTCAGAGCTAAACACTCAGCCATTCACTCAAATAGTGCGTATTCCATGAGGACCTAGAAGGGGATACACTTGGGTCATTTCAGCTGTCTTCCGGGTAGTAATTTCCTAGAGAAATTTGATAGGAGCTTCAGGGAGAGATCAACCTATTTGAGGAGTTTTGGAGCAGGAGATTGCTGATTGAAGGCATCACGATTTGGTGCATCTAGGGCTAGCAGAAAAGCTATTCATTAGGCACACAAGGGAGTTTGTGGGATGAGTTTGGAGCTGGGTTTTGCCAGAAGAAATAAGAACTTTGGGGCAGAGTGTCTCAGCATTTTGGGAGTGATCGGAGGACTTTTTTTAGGAGTTTTCAGGCAGGCCATATTTCCCAGCTGTTGGAGGAGGACATTGTACTTGGGGCCGAATTTTGGGGGTTAGAACTAGACCAAACCCTTTTGTGGTTTTGGTGGATTTTTTGTGAGGAGCATGGGGTTAATCTTATAGAATTTTATGTGCAGCGGAAGTGGAGTTTCCAGCAGCGTCTTTCCAGCAGACAATGCAATTTTTTGGGGCAGCGCAGGGCATCATTGGATCAACTTATTCTATCATCTGGGCTTGCTATTTTATCACCTTGGTCTTGTCAAGATTGCCATTGAGGCAAGCCCAGGTGCACTCCTTCCACACTATTGTACTATTGCTCCAATTACTTAATAAAATGGATCAACTGGTTGACATTTCTGGAGTTTACATGGGTGTGCATTGAATGTTTTGAAATTTTGTGTCGCATGTGTTGTTTTGCTTTGCATATCACTGTTTTTCCTAATTAGGAACATTACTGCGGTATCAAAGCTCCGATATTGGCTCAGCTGTGGGGGAGCTTTCCTAAGAACAAGGAGGATACGCAAAACGTGACTTACTAGAGACAGAGGTGCCGAAGTAGGGAAAGGGAGTTGGAGATTACACCCAATATGAAGGCATGTGGGAAGGCAAAAGTAGTAGCAAATATGGGGGAGCCAAAGAGTAAGGAGGAGGCAACATTTGAAAGCCTCTTGAAGGCCCTAAATGATTTAGCTAAGGGGCAGAAGGAGATGTTGGAGGAGATCAAACAAGAGAATAGGGGCACGAGTATTCATCATGAGTTCCTACTTGGAGAGACTTCAGGGGCCTCACAATAGTACGACCACCCTTCACCAGCCACTCACCCACCAACTTTCAGTGGGCCAACCAGAACCATGCTGCCTACTTTCCTACCATCAACACCTAGTGAGCAAGGAGGGCTGGATGACTAGATGCCCATGGGAGATTTCTTCAAGGAGTGGCAATCCATGGGGGAAGATCTCAAAGTAGCGTTGTCATTTAGAGATTATTGTCAGCTCAAACAGGATGAGAAGGGAAGGTACAGTGGGGGACCGAGCACACAAAGCTCAGAGTTGCAGTGTACTATTAGGAGGATGTATTTCCCCACATATGATGGCTCTACCAAGTGCACAACTCGAGCTTGGGTGGAGAAGTTGGATACTTGTTTCCAACTTAATCGGATGATGGAGGTGGAAGCCATAAAAATGGCTACATTGCACTTGGAGGGGGAGGCACACGATTGGTGGTTTCATGGATTGTCCACAATAGGGCATGCTAGCGTGACCTCTTATGAGGAATTCACACGGAGAGTGGTGGAGCGTTTTGATAGGAGGGACCCGAAGGCTCACTTCAGGGAGTTGACCCAACTTAGATAGACTGGCCACCCCGAGCAATTACATATCAGAGTTTTTGAGGGTTTCAGTTATGGTCCCAGACTCGTCCGATACCGGGAGAGTGTACAAATTTATAGAGGGGTTACTAGAGCCATTGTGTGGACTGGTGAAGTCTCGTAGACCCTCTACCTTGCAGGAGGCTGTGACTTGTGCCAGGGATTTGTAGGAGGCAATCCCCAATACTATAGCACCCATTCCATCATGGACTTCCTACCCACAGAAGGGGAATGACACTAGGCCCCCACCACAGTGAGCAACCCAAGGGCGTGGGTAGTTAGATGAGGAGACTAGGAGAGACCTCCGGAGGAGGAAACTATGTTTTACTTGTCAGGAGCCATGGGCACCTGGCCACCGATGCACAGCGAGCAAGGCCCACTACATCGAGGTCTTCTCAGATAGTGACCAGGAGGACGATGTAGAGTTGGAGTTTGGCGAGGGAGACATCGAGGGTTAGGCAGAGAGGGGACCACCACCACCACCACCACCACCTGGGGGAGAACCTTTCACACCATCTGGGGGAATCCTCGCTTCTTTTTGTGGAATTTCCAAATTTTTGACCTTGAGGATTCGAGACACAGTGCAGGGACAATGTGTCCCAATTCTGGCAGACAGTGGGGTCACCCACAATTTCATTAATGCCCAAATGGTTCAGAGAAAGGGTATCACTATAGAGGAGTTTGAGGGGTTCTCAGTTCTGGTACTAGGGGGCAGGACTATGCAGTGCACCCGATATGCCCCCGCTTTGACAGTGACTATGGGGAAATACTCTGTGACAGATCATTTCTTTGTTGTGGATGTGCTAGAGACCAATGTGGTGATGGGTGTCCAGTGGCTTTACTCCCTTAGCTGGGTTACCATTGATTGGAAGAAACTGGAGATGGAGTTCATCGCGCCGAATGGCAAGTTGGTGGTTCTTCGGGGCATGCATTCATACCCTCCATAAATAGTTTCGGCAAATAGGATGGAGGTTGACTTGAGGCATGGGGACATAGCATGGGCAGTGGAGCTGAGGATTTTAGAGGTTGGGGGATAGCCCAAGCCACCACACCCAGACATACAGACCATCTTGGATAGGTACCTAGTAGTGTTTGGGGACATACCACCAGGGCAACCACCTGACAGGGGATTTGAGCACACCATTAAGCTGGAGCCTAGGGTGCAGGCAGTTATCACGACTCCTTATAGGCATCCCAAGTCCTACAAGGATGAGATTGAGCATGCCATTAAGGAGTTGCTGGCGTTGGAGCACATTAGGCCGAGTTCCAGTCCCTTGACTTCATCAGTTGTTCTGGTGAAGAAGGATGGGACATTGCGCATGTGCATTGATTATAGGGCGCTCAACAAGAAGACTTTGAAGAACTGTTACCCCATCCTGCGCATTAATGAGTTGATGGATAAACTTAGAGGAGCCAAGTACTTCTCTAAAGATACATTTGCGCTCGGGGTACCTCCAGATCAAGGTGAGGGATCAGCATATCCTCAAGATGGATTTCAAGTGCCACTATGAGTTTTTGGTCATGCCCTTTGGGTTGACCAACGCACCTGCCACTTTTTAGTCGTACATGAATCACGTATTCTGTGGGTAGTTGTAGAAGTTGGTATTGACGTTTTTCGACGATATTTTGATTTACAGTCGGACATGGGAGGAGCATTTGCAACACCTGGAGATGGTGTTGCGCATCTTAGAGGAGCAACAGTTTTACGCCAAGTTGTCCAAGTGTGAGTTTGGACTGACAAAGATGATTTACTTGGGGCACATCATTGGCGTAGATGGAGTGAGGGTGCATGTGGAGAAGATTAGGTCGATTCAGGATTGGTCAGAGCCTCGGAATGTGACCAAGTTGAGGGGATTTATAGGCATATGCATCTACTATAGGAAGTTCGTAAAGGGCTTCTCACAGCTAGCAGCTCCCCTCACAGATGTGACGGAGAAGGGGGCTTTTACATGGACAGACAGAGCACAATTGACATTTGATCGCCTCAAGGGTGATGAGTAGTTGCCCAGTTTTGGCACTCCCAGATTTCACTCAGTTGTTCACCTTGGTGTGCGATGCATCAGGTGAGGGGGTTGGTACAGTATTATCTCGGGATGGACACCCCATTGCTTTTGAGAGTCGGAAGCTCCTTCCCCGCAAGAGGTCGTATTCTATTTACGACAATGAGGTGTTGGCCATTATGCCTGCATTGGTCAAATTTCGACAGTATCTGGTGGGCAACAGATTTCGTGTGAAGACTGATCACAATAGTCTTCGCCATTTTTGGGGCAGCAGGGCCTCAGTGACAGGCAACAAAGGTGGGTCAGCAAGGTGTAGGCCTACGACTTTGATATTGAGTATGTCAAGGGCAATGTGGTAGCAAATGCATTATCCAGGAGGCCTACGACACTTTCACTCATGAGCATTTGCCATGATTGGAAGGTGCAGTTGTTGGTGGAGTACTCCAAGGATCAATGGGCATGTGAGATTCTGGAGGGTATTCACACTGATGAGCGTTATAGGGTGATGGATGACGTCATATACTACAAGGGGTGCATATTTTTGGTGCCGGGCTCACAGTTGAAGGAGAGGATTCTCCATGCAGATCATGACTCTCCACTATTAGGGCACCAGGTTCTGGAAGACATATATGACAGTTATAGGCCGATTCACATGGAAGGGCCTCAAGGGGGATGTTTTGAGATATGTGCAAGAGTGTGAGGCTTGCCAGAGGAATAGTGGGGGTTGACCCATCCAACAGGGTTGTTGCAGTACTTCCCATCCTCGAGGGGAAATGGGAGAGTATCTCCATGGATTTTATCACAGGGCTCCCTACGATGCAGGGTAGAGATTGTATTTATGTGGTGGATTGGTTGACCAAATATGCTCACTTCTTCGCCATTCCAACACAGTATCTAGCATCACAGGTGGTCAAGTTGTTCTTCAGGGAGGTCTTTCGCTTGCATGGACTCCCTAAGACCATAGCCAATGATAGAGATAGTTGGTTCATGGGGGCATTTTGGCAGGAGCTTTTCAGATTAGTGGGCACTGAACTTACCCACAACACTAGTTACCACTCGCAGACCGACGATCAAACTAAGAGGGTCAATAAATGGTTGGAGGGCTATCTTCGGAACTATGTGACCGAGCAACAAAGAGCATGGATTCGGTGGTTACATTTAGGCGAATACTGCTACAACACCACCCATCACATGTCTATTGGTATGTCATCTTTTCGTGCCTTGTATGGTTATGATGCTTTGTCTTTTGCTGACATTGTTTTTGGAGACATTCGGGCCCCAAAGGCCAAAGATTGGATCCAAGAGAGCCAAGATATCCTCAAGGCTCTGAAGGATAACTTATTGACAACCCAAAATCAGCAAAAGATGTATGCGGATAGGCACAGGATTAAGAGGCAATTTGAGGAGGGGGACTTGGTCTTTTTGCAGCTACAGCCATATCGCCAGTCTACATTGAAGCAAAAGGGGGCTGAGAAGCTACAACCACGTTTCTATGGGCTGTACAGGGTGACTAGGAGAGTTGGGGAGGTGACTTATGAGTTGGAGGTCCCACTAGGGAGAAAAATTCACGTCTTTCATGTCACATGCCTCGAGAAGGTGTTGGGCTAGTAGGTGATAGCAACGACGGAGTTGCCTCCACTTGATGACGAGGGGCATCTGGTTCTAGAACCGGAAGCCATTTTGGAGACTAAGGAGAGGAAACTGGGGAGCAAAACTATCAGGGAGTACTTAGTATGTTGGAGGAGCTTGCCAGACGAGGATGCCACCTGGGAAGTTGAACACATGGTTGAGCATCCAAGACTGAAGTTGCTTGGGGACAAGCAACATTTGGGAGGGGAGGATTGTAATATCTCTTCCTAAATTAATTTGTCTCAAATTTATTTCCACAATTTTGTCATTTTTGGTGACCATAGGACCCACAAATTTTTAGGAGAAATACTTAGGAGAAAAGGGAGGCTGAAATATTTTGCTAGTGGAGCGTGGGGGCCACATCCATAGGGGAAAACACACTTGCCAAGGGAGGAATTCAAATAGCCAAGGAAGGAGGTCGAAGAGATTGTTGGAGGGGCCCATGTGGGAAAAAGAAACTCACAAATTATAAATAGGAGAAGCTCAACCTCATTTTGGGTCTTTTGCCAATTGAACTTACTACTATTGCTCGAGCTGCTTAGCCAGGTCACTTTGTTGTTTAGCACCTAGTTTTCCAAGCGGAGAGCTCACCCTTTCTTCAGGGGAATCTGAGTGCCAGCCTAGGGAGGTCAAATCGTACCAACTTGGAGAGAAGTTTGGAGGGATTCAAAGCTAAACACTCAGCTACTCACTTAGCTAGTGCGTATTCCAGGAGGACGCAAAAGGGGATACGCTTGGGTCATTTCGGCTGTCTTTCAGGTAGTAATTGCCGGGAGAAATTTGGCATAGGAGCTTTAGGGAGAGATCAACCTATTTGAGGAGTTTTGGAGAAGGAAATTGCTGATTGAAGGCAACACGATTTGGTGCATCTTGGGCAAGTGCAAAAGCTATTCATTGGGCACACGTGGGAGTTTGTGGGATGATTTTGGAGCTGGGTTTTGCCGAAGAAATAAGGAGGACTTTGTGGCAGTGTCTGAGCATTTTGGGGGTGATCGGTAGACTTTTTTTTGGGAGTTTTCGGGCAGGCTGTATTTCCTAGCTGTTGGAGGAGGACGTGGTACTTGGGGCCGAATTTTGGGGGTCAGTACGAGACCAAACCCTTTCTGGGTTTTGGTAGGTTATTTGTGAGGAGCTTGGGGCTACTTTTATAGAATTTTCTAAGCACCAGAAGTGGGGTTTCCAGCAGCATCTATCTAATAGATAGTGCAGTTTTCTGAGGCAACACAAGGTATGATTGGAGCAACTTATTCTATCATCTGGGCTTGCTATTTTATCACCTGGGTCTTGTCAAGCTTGCCATTGAGTCAAGCCCAGGTGCACTCCTTCCACACTATTGTACTATTGCTCCAATTACTTAATAAAATGGGTCAGTTGGTTGACATTTCTGGAGTTTACATGGGTGTGCATTGAATGTTTTGAAATTTTGTGTTGCATCTGTTGTTTTGCTTTGCATATCACTATTTTTCCTAATTAGAAACATTACAAAAAGAAAGAAAAAAGGTTATTTTGAAGCATGGGTTTCATGCTTCTTTTGATTGGTCAATGAGGTTAAGCATATTCTTCATGCTTCTAGGGTTTGTCATGTCATAAGAATAATTGTCATGAATCAAGAGAGTCAATGTCATGTATGTAAGGCCCATTTGGGAAAATTGTATGATGTAAAAGAATTTATTTTGAGTCTAAAAAGTCAAAATAAGCCTCCAAGCACAAGTCAGCCTAGAAAGGGGTATTCGACCTCATGAAATGCATATATATAGAAGGAGATTCGACTCACTTGAACACAAATCTTCACAAGTTTGATTTGCAAGAGTACAAGAGGAAAAACAAGAGCAAAGAGACTAGAAGACATGAAGAGGAACCCTAGCGAAGGAAAGAAGTTGAAAACTTGACTTTTTTGCTCAGACATGCAAGGATTAGTGTTTCTGTTCTGCTTCAAGGGGCTGAAAGTTGCAGGTTGAAGTTTTTGAAGTCACTGTAGTTTCGAAGTTCTAAGATTGGGCGCTGAAATCTAAGTTTGGAGCAAGTTTGAATAAGGTTTGACTTTTATTGATTAGAGTTGACTTTAATTTCTTTGAAGGGCTTTGAAGGAGGGCTGACTTGGTGCTTGGAGGGGTCAAAGTGTTTGGGTCTTGGTTTTCTCATTTGATTAGATTCTATAAGAAGGGGAGATTCTTTTGGGTTTTCCTCATGGAGGGGTTTTGCCTTGGCTTGGAGCCTATATTTTGTGCCCTCTATCTTTTATGATCTTTATGGTTTATGCTCTTGATAATTATTTGATGAGGAGAATTTAATAAATAATACAAAGAAGATATCTAAAGTTTACAAGTAATTATTAAGGATAAGGAGAATTGTTTAAATAGTTGCCCTACTAGATTCTCCAATAGGAGATTGTACCGAAACTAAAGTCAGTTGTGACTTCCAAGTGGCTTTACAAGGTAAAGCATTCAATAGATGGCAATGTGGAGAAATACAAGGCCAAATTTGTGGCTCATGGTTTCTCAGAAAGACAGAGTAGACTACGAGGAGACTTTTGCTCCTATAGCTAGATACTCCTCTATTCGAGTAGTTCTTTCGATAGCTTTTGAGATGGGATGGAGTATCCATAAATGGATGTGAAGATTGCCTTCCTCAACAACATCATAAGGAAGAAGTCTACATTGATCTGCCACAGGGGTTTGAGGTCTATGACAGGGAGATGCATGTATGTAGGTTTAAGAAAGCTTTGTATGGACTCAAACAGGGACCCAGGGCCTGGTATGCTACGATTGACAACTATCTGGAAGGCATAGGCTTCACCAAGAGTGAGGCAAATCCCAACCTATACTTCTTGTTGGTTGGATCTGAGCCCCTCCTTTTAGTGTTGTATGTGGACGATCTCATTATGACAGGTGCAGAGAGACTGATTGCAGGCTGCAAGTTAAATCTAGCATCAAAATTTGAGATGAAGAATATTAGGATGATGCATTACTTTTTGGGACTTGAGGTTTGGAAGCAATTGGGCAAGATCGTCCTCGGACAGGGGAAGTACACTCTAGAGATCTTGAAGAGATTCAAGATGGAGGATAATAGACCGATGGCCACTCCGATGGTGACCAACTTGAAGAAGGTTGATTCTTCAGTTTCAGAGTTGGTAGACTCCAAACAATATTGGAAGTTGATTGGCTCGTTGATGTATCTAGTCAACACTCGACAAGACATCAACTTTTCTATTGATACCCTAAGCTAGTTCATAATGGAACTGAGGGAGGTTCACTGGGTTGCAGCAAAGCACATGCTCGGATATTTGCAGGGCACAATAGGATATGGATTGTAGTACATTGGTGGAGATGGTGTGAGGTTGTAGTGGTACTCAGATTTGGACTAGGCAGGAAATGATACAAATTGGAAGAGCACTTCTGGGTGCTGCTTCAATTTGGGGTCAACAATCATTTCTTTGTTTAGTAGGAAACAGACCTCAGTAGCACTGAGTTCAATTGAGGCAAAGTAGATGGCAGCTAGTCTAGCTAGTTGTGAAGCCATTTGGCTGTGCAAGCTACTTACAAGATTGTTTGGTTAGAAACTTAAGTCAATAGTGATCCACTGCGCTAACCAGAGTTGTATCAAACTCTCAGAGAATCTAGTGTTTCAAGACAGGTCAAAGCACATTGAGATCAAATACCACTTCATCAGAGACATGGTGCTGAGGGGAGTAGTTAAGCTCTAATATATTTCTACAGAGTAGCAGTTGGTAGACATTTTCACTAAGCCCTTGGTGAAGGGAAAGTTCATTTCGTTTTGAGACAAGCTTGGAGTGGTGGAGAATACCTTCCTTGCTAAGAGGGAGTGTTAGTGTTTGTAGCTCAGACAGGTATTTCCATGGGGGTGCCTACACATGGAAATCATCATTAAAAGTATCCTATGTATTTTCAGAAGTTCACTATATTAATTAATCAATAAAGTGAACATTATTTTTTTGAAGTGATTTTTTATTAATAAAGTGACTAAAGTGGGTCACTTAAGAATTTAATTAAAAGAGAGCCATCGATCTCATGGTTAGATTTCAACTGTTGAAGATTAGTTTTTCTGCTCATGTCAAATATATAAAAGAGAGGGCAAAGTACAAAGACACACAAAACATTCATTTCACAAGTCACGTGAGTGAAGGAGAAAATCAAAGATCTAAAATTCAGCCATTTGTGAGGATTTCATCTGTGTGTTTCAACAAGGAGAAAGCAACTAGTCTTCAGCAAGGACATGCAGCCAGTTAGCAGCAAGGAAAAGAGCTGCCATCCATACAGATTCCATATTGACGTATGGATTCTGTACAGTCATACAGATTTGAGGGTAGGATGCCTCGATTTTCGTGCAAACTGAAATTTTCAGGTTTGCTGTTCGTTTGATTAATTCTCAGAGCCATTTTTCCTTCTAAGAGAGCACTTGTAAGTTCTGAAAATAATTTTGAATGATGAACTGATCTAGAAGGGCAGAAATATTTGTGCATTGTGTGAGATTGTTTTTCTCATTTTGTGCGGCATGCAAAAGTTAATATTACCAGCAAGTAACTATATTTGATATGTTTGCTTAGATAGCTAGTTTTAGAATATTTTAACAATTTGGTAGTTCCAATGGTTTGTCTTTGGTTTCTATTTTCAAGAGCTCTTTGTGGAACATGGCTTTCAATGTTTTGAGGAGGAAATTAATGGATTTGTTTCTCTTATGATGTGTTTCCATTCCTTCTCCCTTATTTTCCTCCTTATTTCTTCCTGGGATGGCATCTTTGACATACATTCTAGTGATGATATCTACATTGATGCTTTTGCCTTTGACATGTTTCATTTGGTTTTCATTCACATTGTACACTTTCCTTTGAATTTTATACACATAATCATGTCCACTATTCAAAACATATGCATCATATACAAAATATCAATCTTTGACAACATCCATGCGATCAAATTTACAGGCATCATTACTAGATACTATAGCTTGTATGGTCAATGGGCATTTTTTTATTATTTTTTTTTAGTTTTTATTTATGGGAATCTTCACAAGATCTATGCCAAGGAATTGTCTTATGTTCAATCCCATTGTTTGGAATCTGGATTCAAATGCACAACAAATCTTTGGTTCTGGTTCTGATTCTAAATTGGATAAGCTCTACTTTTTTTCCCATCCACCATTCCCCTTAGGTGTATAATACTTATTTTGCTGAGCTCTTTCTAGCTGTACTAAACTATTTTGCATAGCTTGTTCTGTTGGGTAAAACTGGTTTTCATTCTTTTGATGGCTTCCCTTAATGTTGTTATGGGATCAAGAGCAAGCTTAACTATGCTAACTGCTCTAGATTGTGTTTCAATCCCAGTGTATGATTCAGAAGAACTAGGTTGATTTGACTTTTCAGAAGTTGTCACGCTCTTCTCTATCCTAATGGATGGTTTCTTGGAATGCTCTAAGCTTTTCAAGGTCCTTTTCTCTAATTGGGAATCCCTTTGCTCATCAAATGAGTCAAGGTAGTAAAGAAGAATTGTTGCTTCGGGATGTTTAATATCTATGTGTAGGTTTTGGACAATTTGGTTAAATCTCTTATTGAACTCCATAGTTTCATTTTCATTTTGTTTAGCATTGCCTATTAGGTAGGTTAGTGAACCAATCAAGGATAGCGTCTTCAAGTGATGAGACAAACAATTTTGTGAGAGCATCAAGATGTGCAACTCAATATCTAACAATCAAACGTATGTAAGCCTTCCATTGGTCTCTAGTAAAATTAACATTGTTCTCTTGGAAAGTGTGTATGTCTATAATATTTTTAGGAACTTCATGTGGATACCCGTTTATGTTTGAAAAATATAGGGGTTTGCAAATGTCTTCAACTATAGGGTGAAGATCTAATTTTTTAATTTTTGTTTACCCTTCTTCTAAAGTACCTCTCAAGTTTTGGATTTGGGTGAACAAGGCCTTGTGCGGAAGTTCTAGTGGGATACTTGTCAAACACAACTTCTTTGAATGGATTTGCCAAATCAACTATGTAGAGTTTTGGTTTGTGCTCATCAAAGGTTATGAATTTAAAATCCTAAACTTGGGGAAAATGACTTTATCCCTGACAATGCCACCAAAATGTTGCAACAAAAGCTAGCACCTTGTTGACCACTATGTCTCAACTACCCATAGCAGTACACCCATTTTCTTCGCAAAAGGAATAGCGCTTGATCGACGTCTTCATGCCATTTGACTATCGTCATCAACCTGATCATATTGTTTTGTAAACCCAGTGTGTTTGCTGAGTCATGTATAAATTGCCTAGGCAAACCTAATTTTCTAGTGATAATCTACGTTCCAGAAGGTATTTTGTCTCACCAATCTATGATCGGCAGAGTTTTCCTTCAGCCTAACCCCAAACCTAGAATGAATTATGTCATTAGAATCTTAGGTGAATCCTAGTGTGCTTCGAGTCTATGTAAAAGTAGTTTGGAAATAATTCTAACTATTTGGTTAGGTTATTACAAATTGCTTGATCTGCTAGATTATGTTTGTGTCTTAGAACTGGGTGGTTTATGAGGGTCTATGTCAAATGGGTTTCCCCCCTTGAGATGTAAAATTGTAAAATTCATGATGTAAAGTGTGTTAAGGGTTAGAGAATGTTTTAATCCCCTCATAAGTCCTAAGTCCTAGAAGATTTTTCTAAAGGCTAAGTTCGAGGATCCAACAATAATAATAATAATAAAATAATAATAAGTCAAAGTTTGAGAAAATAAATGCAAAGTTTTAATTTTTTAATATATTAAAATGCATTTAAAATTTCGACGGATGAGATTAAAAAGGATTTTGATCCTCATCGACAGTCGAGATTAGTTTGACATTGATCACTCGAACTAGCCGTTGGGAAATTTTCCTTTTAATAGGGTGTTAGGGGTCATTTGAGATCAGATTTGATCTGAGAGTCCGGTGCTAAAGAAAGCTCTCTTGTAGTCATTTTTTTGTGCAATAAAGAAAGACTTTGGCGTTAAAATTCTTGCTGGTGTTACTCTTCTGGAAATGCTGTAAGATCTTTTATTTTTCTGCATAATTTTATTTTCATTCATCGATAATAGCTTGATGAAGATTGATTCAAGCACATGTATCTTGTTTGATCTCTAGGGTTTGAATGATAAGTTTAGATTCTGAAATATAATGGCAGGTATCTCCATTTGATCTGGATTTCACTATTATTTTTTGTCTCTATGTTAATGGTTGATTTTAAACTGTGCAAGAAATCTTAGTTTTGAGTTTACCGGGCGCTAGGGGAAGTTTTCGGCTGAACCAGCCAACTCCTGGATTGCATTTTCTGAAAGAGCCCAACTAGTTTTAATTTCGGGCTTATCATTTGTATTATTCTTATGAATGCAAGAAGGGTTTTCTGAAGTATCTCACATTAAGTTTAAAATTCTGAAAATATTACTATGGATTATTGACAAATATGGCTGCTTAGAGTCGTTAATCTATAAATAACTGTAATAATTTAGCTGATTTAGGGTTTTTCAATTTTCTTTCTTGCACATTTTTATTTCTAGTTTTTCGTTTTTTTCTTCAGATTGCAGGTACAGATTTTGAAAAATTTTCAGGGTTTTCCATCAGGTAATTTGATCAAGGTTTTTCATTAGACAATTTGAAGTAGTTGATTCAAATTTTTAAGAGCCTTGGTAAATCTTAAGAGGGTTTTCCAATCCATTTATCTGCTGTCTGGGGTTTTCATTATTCGCAGGAAATTTGTTCGATTTTTTTTTTTTGTCGTGCTGCCCTGAGTGTACAGCAAACCCTCAGTTTTCACGCTGCCAGAATTTTAATCCGTTGTCATTTCTACACGCATATCCCTCCCGCATCCTCGTGCAGCTAGATCTGCATCTTCAATCCGCTTCCAATCCAAGCTTTTCCGCCAGCCATTCCCACGATCCACGCATTTTTGTACGTTGCTATAACTGCTCCCTTTTCACGCATTAACTCCTCGCTGGTAAACGATTCCCTCTGCCATCTCATTCCATTCTTCTTCAAACGCTGTCCTCTGCTCCCTTATCCCTCCTTCAGCTCCTCATCATCCGTCCAAGCTTCAACTCGCTCCGCTGCTCCATCCATCGATTTGTTATTCAAACCACGCAAACCTGCAAGTGAGCAGTGAACAACAAAATCGTTTTCTCCACGCCGTTCACGCTGTTGTCCCTGCGTACAATGTTTTGCTCCTCCACACCTGCACGATTCCACGGGCCTCATCACCGGAGCTCAACGCAACTTTCGCTTGTCACCTGCGTATGCAAAGTGTTTCTTTTTTGTATGTTCTGGTTTCATACGTAAGGTTAGCATAGGTAGTTTTTTTGTTTTGTTTTGTTTTATTATTATTATTATTATTATTATTTATTCCTGGAATGTAATATGCGTTGGTTTCTTTTACATTAGGATTTAGATTTTTATTATAAATTTTCATTTTGTTGTATATATCAGATGTCAGTTCTTCATTTTGTTTAGACTTATTAAATCTTAGTTTTAGTTTTAGTTTTTAGATTTAGAATTAAATCTAGATTTAATTTTTTTTTTTCAAAGTTTGATTTTAAAAATATCAAAAAGAAAAAAACCATAAAAAGTTTTAATTTTTAGATTTTAATGGGTTTTGGAATTTAATTTTAAAGTAATTTTGAGTTCATTAAGTTTAGTTTAGTTTAATTTTGTTTTATCATTTACAAGAAAATAACTAAAATAAAAAATATTTGAAAAGCTTAATAAAAAATATTGAAAATTAATTTTTTGGTAGTCCCCATTTTTTCTATAGCTAAACACACTTAAATGTTTATTTACAAGTGGCTATATGAAGGTGGTGTCGCTGTCAGCGTTTAAATTTTATGATCATTTTAAAAGTCATTTAATTTTTCTTGAAGTTAATTGCCTGGATCATCGTTAAGGCGTTGTGCATTTGTTGAAAATCTTACATCATTTGAGTTATTTGATGATAAATGATTGGTTTATACTTCTGCAACATCTAATAAATAATCATTTAATCATTAACCCCATAAGGCACTGGTACATTAATTCCTGAAATCAATTAGGTGCTAAATCGCCTTGTTGTGTCTTCCAACCCAACTGGTCCACAGTTGGTCATCTATTGTCCCATAGGGTCTACCCCCCTTAGTCGTGGGAGACAAGCTTAAACGGAGAGATTGGGGATCAGGGTGACAACCCCCGGTCTGAGCGTTGTCGTGACAATCTATGCGACAACATTTTTTTATGCCATTACCGGGGACAGAGTTTTTCTGTCCCTGGCGCTTCAACGACATTCATCTTCTCATTTCTCATCATTCTTTCATCTTTCTCATCTCTCATTTGAGCTGGCAGATTCAACATTTTTGGTTATCATTTGGATCTTTTATCGCCTTATCTTTTGTCATATCAGCACCTGCTCTTCAGTTCGTTTCTTGTTTGGGTGGCGACTCCATTTTCTTTCATTTATTTTTCCCAGACAAGAAGCTTCCCTCATATCAGCTTGTTTGTTGCTTTTTGGATCCTAGAATTAGATTCATTGTTCAAGTGGCGACTCCACTTCTTTCATCTCTTGGTTTTCTTGGGTAGAGATCTCTTTCTATCATCCATTTGGTCCCTCGTTATTCATCATGGATTATTCTTTTAAACCATGTCATTTTACTGATCATCTCCATGATATTCCGGAAGTGGTCATTTCTTAATTACCTTTGTTCACAAGTGGTGATTCAATCGTTGTTAAAAGACATCTAGGCTTGTTTACTCATATAATGATCATATATTGTAGACCCCCTCAGTATAATCATGAAGATGTCAAAATGCATCTTTTTGTCTTTTCTTTGGAGGGTGATGCTTTGAATTGGTTTAACAATTGTCCTAAGGATTCTTTCACTTCTTTACAAGACATTGTCAATACTTTTAAAGATAGATATGGTAATCTGGATAGCTCGCCTTGTGGCCCTAAAATTGTGCAACATAATGAAAGTAATCTTATAAAAGGTTTAGCTGTCGGTGAAAGATTCTCAGACACCTCTTCATATCAGAATGTGCCATCCACTTGTACTATTGCAGATCAAATCCATGATAATGGAAAAGCAGGGACAAATGACAACGAAAATGAAGATCAAAAGCAAATTATAAAAGAACTAATGCTGCTAGTAAAAAATATGGAGATTAATCAAACTAATTACGCCAATGATGTGAGAACTTTATGCACCCACCTGGAAAAATGTAATAGGGAGATGAAGATCATGCAAAATCAACATGCTAAGGAAATTGAGGCCATGAAGACTAATCATGACACAGAAATTAGTTTTATGCAAAGCAAGTTATCAGGCTTAAAGGAAAATATGACGACCATGAAAGCTAATCATGATAGGGAAATTAAATCTATGCAAAACAAGTTATTAACTATGGATGAAGACATAACTATCATGACATTCGATCATAATAATCAGTTAACTACCATGCAAACAAATCATAGGGAAGAGATAAACTCTATGCAGCATTGCTTGATGACCATAAAGGAAAAAGACGATAAAGTAATAAAAGATATGGAAGCTAATCAGATATGTCTTCAGAAAAAGTTATTGACCGTGGAAGAAGATCATGCTAAGGAAATCAGTGCTATGAAAGTTGAACACTCTAGCCAGATAAATGCCATTACAATACACGTACATAAATTTCAACAACAGATTAAGGATGAAAGAAACCATGAAACATCAATAGATCAGGAGCCTTCTCATTTGCTGCAACAAGCTCCATCTTATTATGAGGAGGTCATTGGTTCGATTGAAAGGTGGTTAATTGAAGGTGATCCAAATAAACTTAAAAACGACAAAGATGAGATGCAAGATGAAGAAAAACATGTCACGCATATCTTACATACTTCATATAAGAGCTTTGAAACAGAAAGTTCCACGTCATCAGTAATACAGCCTGCCACAAAGAAAAAGTGCAAGAGAAAGAAAATGAGAAGAAGATTTGATGCATTAGACGGCCATGAGCAGCTTGATTTTTGGATAAGAAAAAGTCCTACCATATGTAGAATTGGACATGGCACATCCGACAAGCAGCCGACAAATTTGCCTAAAAGCAGACAAATGCTCAGTATACACTATATTGAACACATCTGATGCCATGGGGCATCCCCTGTATTTCTAACTTTACTCCTTGTCATTTCAGCATTTTGTTTCTGTTTTAGGATTAGATTTACTTTTCATGTTACTAGATAGTTAATAAATGAAGAGCTTTTACCTTTTCATTGAGCTTAATTGTTATATGATGATTTTTGAATGGACGCTACTTATTTTTGCTGTGTGTTGCGTGGGTGCAGATTCTGGATTCTCACATTCCTACAGTGTAGCAACGTGTCCCCAAGTAGAGCCAGATGTTGACCGCTGCGTGTCAACTACCCATAGCAATACACCCCCTTTTCTTCGCAAAAAGGGATAGCGCTTGATCGACATGTTCGTGCCATTCGACAGTCATCATCGACCTTGATCATATTAAGTTGTAAACCTAGTATGCATTTTGAATTGTAAATAATCTTAGCAGAGCTGAGTCATGTATGTAAATTGCCTAGGTGGACCTAATTTTCTAGTGATAATCTGGATTCCGAAAGGTTTTTCGTCTCACCGATCCATGATCGGCAGAATTTTCCTTCAACCTGACCCCAAAGCCGGAATGAATTTTGTCATTAGAGTCTTAGGAGAATCCTAGTGTGTTAATATGCTAGATTATGTTTGGTCGCAGAACTATGTGGTCTATGAGGGTCCATGTCAAAGGGCTTTTGCCCCTTGAAGATGTAAAAATTGTAAAAGTCATGATGTAAAGTGTCTTGAGGGTTAGGAAATAATTTAATCCCCTCATGGTTCTAAGTCCTAGGTCCTAGGGAAATTTTTCCAAAGGCCGAGTTTGAGGATCCAAAATAAAAAATAAATAAATAATAAAAAA
>APFE031134754.1:90437-107768 GCA_000404065.3 Pinus taeda
CATTTAAAGAATAGATTTAGATTTTTCATTTAGTTTTAAACTTTTTGAATTTTTGTCTAAAAAGCATAAAAAATATATCATGGAAAATTTTTGCCAGATTTAATATTACCTCGGGGATTTATCGCGTTTTATTTTTCCTGTTGAGGCTAAGATTTTGATGTGGGATTAATGTTTATCTTTTACGTGATTTGGCATCCTTGATAGCTGGTTAATGTTCAAATTCACATGGTTGTATCTTTCAAAGTTTATTAATTAAAATTTGCCAGATCATTGTTAAAAGCATTGTGAATTTACTGGATATCTTGCATTGTTCGAAGTTATTTGATGATAAATGATTGCTGTGCACAGTTTACATTTCTGCAACATCTATTAAGTGATCGTTTTAGCATCAAACCCATAAGGCACTGGTCCATCAAATTGAACAAATCCATTTAGTGCTTTTCTCTTTCGTGTCTCCCAAACCAACTAGTTCGCAGTTGGTCGTCCATCTCCTTACAGGGTCTACCCCCTTAGCCATGGGAGACAAGCTTAAACGGAGACATCGGGGATCAGAATGACAGCCCCCGGTCTGAGCGTTGTCGTGACAATCTGTGCGACAACACACCCTTAGCTATAAATACCCCCTCATTTGTACATGCAAAGGAAACATTTTCTTTGAGAGTCTGTAATATTTTCTTTGAGGAGTCAGTAGTGGCTCCAATGCCCCACCCACGGGGTTAGTGATATATGGTGTAACAATGTGTCTTGGAACTTTCACTTAATTCTGAAGCCTGCTAACAAGTCAACACACTTTCAAACATGTGTTGTAATTGTTGTAAGACTAATATTGAACACTTGTAATGCATGTTTCTTTAACCTATGTTTAACACTTGAAGTAATTCAATTGTTGTATTACATATATATTAATGAAAATGTGTTGTATGAGCTATTAACGTTGTCCTGCCTGTGTTGGTTAGCTCCCCGGACATTAGACAAACCTTTCACGTAAACTTTCTATAACGACCATCGCACTCGTGCGGAATTCTCCACTGTGTTTTGTACGAGTTATATTTCATTGTGTGTTGTGATTTCCACATCCGTGTGGACTTCTCCTCTGGAAGTTGTGCATGTCCTGTTGTGTTGTGTGTTCCTAACAAAGTTGGGACTTCATCCCATCTGACTTGGGACTCACACTCACCCTCTCCCTCTGCGGTGAAAGAACCTTTGACACAAGTAACACTAGCAATCACCAGTCACATGAACCTCACTACTTGAAGACAAAGAAAACCACCCTCTTGTGCTGACAAGAAAGAGCTAAGACAAACATTTAAGATAATGGAAACTGGGCCATCATACCGGATGGGACTCCTACACCAAACGATGTGAGGTCTAGTTTAGAATTCATACTAGGGAGATCCCCTGATGTTGACATGTCCAGCACCGTCAACATGTGGATTCCATTATATCTTGTAGTGTCAACATCGCAAGAAAATTGCTCTGAGATGCATAGGGTGATCTTGATGATGTTTTGAATGAGTAGGAAAGTCATTAAGATATGGTTGCATGATATGTTTAATGTCATGAAAAGAATAATTCATGGCCCATTGGAAAGTTTCCCTCACGTTAGTAAGACCAAAATGGAGTTTACGATAAGAAAATTCCCCCCAAGGACAAATGGATGTGGTTTTATGTTGGTCAGAAGGGAGTATGTCTATTTGAATGTAGAACAAAAATCCATCCATGAACCAGAAGATCTCGCTTCCGACATAATCACTAACAATTTGGTCAATAAAGGGGGTTGAATAATTGTCCTTTGGACAAGCTTGATCAATGTCCTTGTAATCGACACACATTCAAATTGTACTTATTCCTTCATTTCGGGAACAATATTTGAAACCCAATTAGATAATGGAATAGATTATAGAAATTCCTTGCATATTCAAACCGTTGATTGTAATTTATTAAAATAATAGACTTGAATCTACTCTACCAATTGCAGAAACAATTAAACGATCACAAAATAATGAAGCATACAAGAGAAAAAATTTAATCAACACATTACACAACAATTTCCTAGGGAAAGCCATAGCTAGAAATCCCTACTCTCTTTATATTGCATTAGTAAGAAAAATATGAGAAGAGTACAAGGCTTTGCTCATGCTCGAGAAACCTCTGCACTATCTCTATCTATCCCGCTGCTTCTTAGACAAGCCTTGGCCAATCCTTAACCAATTTTTTTCTTACCCAAGTCCCTATTTCCTTGTATTGTTTCCTTGGGAATTAGCCCCTATTAATTAGGGAAATTCCTCATCCATAACTCTACAATCCATCATAGGACTTCCTCTGACTGCATGCACCACTTGTACAATTTGGATGATTATACAATTGATAGTACACTTCCCTTGAACTCCAATCTCAACTGGGTAACTCATAGATCATACATGCATGAGTTATTTATGGTTGATTTATCAATTAACTGGTTGAACATTGAAGCTGCTCTCCATTGCTATACCTCCTACTAGTTCTTTAAAAAATTGGAACTAGTTTAATTGACTTTAACTTAGTTAAATTGAATTAATTAATTACAACTCAAAATAAACTCAACTAGGGCTCCTATAAAGTAGGATCCACTCTACATGACTCAAGTTAGACCCTCAACTCAAATTAAATCAACCAACTAAGTCAAACTAACTTAGTTGACTTGTACAATTTGTCATGTGATGTTTAATTAGAATCTTTCTTGGTGCCATTTTCACTACTCCCTCTTAGCAATAAAGGGATTATTAGAAACCCCAATTCTACCTCTATGGAACTCGACATTGGCCTCTTGAAAGTGCCTTAGTCAAGATATCTACATCATGTTCCTTTATAGGAATGTACTCTAGCAACATGATCCGCCTCTGCACACAATCTCGTAGATGGTGGTACCGAATGCCGATATGCTTGGACCGATCATGAAAAACTAGAATCTCAGAGACTTTGATACAAATCTAATTTTCATAGTAAATCACTGTAGGATCCATCTGTTGACCAAATAACTCAACAAGGATCTTCCTCATCCAGATAGCCTCACAATATGCATGACTAGAAACCATGTACTCTTCTTTTGTTGAATTGAGTGCAACTTATCTATGCTTCTTGTTGTAACGAGAAACTGTTGTTGACCAAATACTAAAGATTCCTCTTGATGTGCTCTTCCTATCTGATGGAATCCCTGTTCAACATACATCCATGAAGCCTTGAAGCTTCATTCCCTCTATCCATCTGTACTAAAGACCAAACTAAGTGGTGCCTCTGAGGTATCTCAACACATGCTTAGCTTCCTTCCAATAGAGTTTGGTTGGATTAACCATTGTTTGACTAATACGGTTAATTGCATAACACATGTCTGATCGTGTTTTCACCAAGTACATAATTGAACCCAAAAGCTTCCTATAAATGGTAGCCTCTACCACTTCCCCTGAAGTAGCATCTTCCTTGCTCCAATTCCCTGATAGAGGAGTCTCTATGGGTTTGTTTCTCTCCATGTGAAACTTCTTTAGTATCACGTTGGCATACTTTCCCTAAGAGACAAACATCTCCCCATCTCCTTGCCAAATTTCCAAGCCAAAGAAATAGTGCATGAGCCCCATGTCTTTCATCTTGAATTCTTTTGCCAAATCCTCTTTGCAATATTTTATCAACTTCTCATCCCCTATTAGAATTAAATCCTCAACATATAATACTATAATCAACAATTTACCTTCAACAAAAATATGGTAAAGGTTTATATCTGATTCACTTTTTGTGGATTTCAACCTGGTGAAATAGCCGTCGATCCTAGTGTAGCAAGCACAAGGTGCTTGTTTCAATCCATAAAATGCTTGCTCGAGTCTGCACACATGTGAATATTTATCGAAGATATCAAATCCTTCCATCTGCTCTATGTACACCTCTTCCTTAATCACTCCATTAAGAAATATGTCTTCACATCCATCGGATTTAACTTCCATCCCATCTGTTAGGCAGACTAATCCCTCTTGCAGACAAGATGGATCTCCCTAGATCTCAAACAAAATCTAGTAGCAAACAAGAAAATACCTGCTACCTTTCCTCATATTACGATTGATTGAAACAAGTAATATGTGAGAGGTCACTTACCATTTCATCGAAATGCCTGTCAACAATGCCTTCCACAAGTAGCTTCTCCTTGATGCTTTAGATATCGTTCCAGTTCTTTCCACAACATCTCCATGATGTTTCGAAGGAAATCTGCATAGGCATAAACACACAAAGGATCCAAGCATCTAGTATATATAATGAAAGATAAATGAAACACTTTACTCAACATATATCATAATTTGAATCAATAACCAGTCATAACCTATGTAAGTGATCAAGGAATCCCACAAATTATATCACAAAAGACATGATTAGGAAAGAACAATTGTTTTTTATTAAATAAAAAGGAGAAAAAACTTACAACCTCAAAGCCTTGATGTTACAAGCTTCTTCTCACAATCTCCAACCTTCTCCTTGGATGAAAAGCCTCCTAGCCCTATTTACGATGCATAGGCCTACTTTCAATGGTCCTCTCCAATCCTTTGGCCTCTAATTGATTTATAGGCCAAGAGAAGGAGGTTTGGGGTCCTCTTCCTAAGGGATGAGATCCACAAATGGTGGGATAGGAGATCTCCAAAGGGAGGGAAGTAGCTCCATGATGGGATGAATAAGGGTTGAGTAGAAATACATTCAAAGGTGTTAGTTGGAAAAAATTTGACTAATAAAGCTTCTATACTTTACTTTTTATTTTTTACTTGCATTAAGTCATGTGCACAGGCCATAGTGTAAGACAAAGTGCACTTTTATGCAACTTCTAATGGTGTCTTTTGCGTATGTGCAGGAATGGACTAGGGAACTACGCAGGAAGCAAAAATAGGTTTTTGAGCCTTGATATCCAAGAATTTCATTCTCTTTTGGATGGTTTGGGTTCGAGCCTTGGAGGGGGATGCTTTAGAACACTTTAATGGATAACGAAATATCCAGACTGATGGCCATTTTCCTAATGCGACAAAATGACGTGTAATATATTGCTCCCTAAAGAACAAAGTCAGAAGGGATATTTGATGACAGAAGCACTTTATCATGCTAAGGTTTGGGTTAGAGATAGTAGTCAGAGATGTGAAACAATCAAACAAATGTTATAATGCAATATAAAATCATCACTGAGGTAGGCATTCCCATACTTAGAGTATAAATGTCTCAAAAAACTAGTACAAAAATACATCTAAAGATCCATGTCAATAGAAGACATAATATGGACGCAACCATCAATCGAAATATGTTTACAATCAGGAATATTTAATAACTCCATGTAACCTGGATGTATGAAACTAGATTTAGGGTCTTGATCTCCATCTCTCAATCCGTAGTACGAATCTAGCCATGTGAGTCAATGTCTCGTAGTCGAATATGGTAGAAACCAATTGATTACTGGTCAATGATGTTGTTGCAGCGGCTCCAAACACCCTCCAAAATTTTTCTTTAGCTCATTTTGGAGCCTCCCTACAAACCTTTCATAACACCGTGTCTTACTTCGTCAAGTACTCAAGCTTTAGTGTTTTCCTTGCACAAAGGCATCCTGTCGATCACAGTTGATCCATTCCCCTCAAAGGTTGTTCACCCGGACTTGGTCCAGCTATAGGATGAGCAGCTACCCCTTGGAAATTGTGCATTTCTAGATGGAAACCAGCCTTCCCTCTAGAAATTGTGCAATATTGTTTGGCAGCCTGCTAGGCTCCAAGATTTCACAATGCTACTAGTCAACACTCCCAGTAGGGTTTGTGTAAATTTCCCCAGCAGGGCTACTCTGCCCATAATTTGGACAAATCTGGGTAGCAACCAACTGCTCTTCCTAGAAATTGCGCAAACCTCATGGGAAATCAGCCTAGATCCCGCCAGAAATACACATTTTTCCCAAGTAGTTGAGTAACTGCATGCATGAGCAGTTTGGTTGACCAGTTCCACCCAGGACCAAGGAGACTTGACTTGCATGCATGCATAACTTTCTCTTCCCGAAATAGCAAGAGGAAACCTACAAAGGGCATCCCATGATTTAGGGAGCTATTTTTGGCAGTCCACATGCAAAGTTGTTTTAGAAACTTCCCTCCAAGTGTCGCTTTTTCCTAGATTTGTGGCATGCACATCATGAGACCAAACTTATTTATTCGACGCATTAGATCCCATTAATTCACATTGATCTTGGAGCTCTAACATCCCACAGCACATCGAGGACTCTTTGACACATTCAGATAAGCTATTCATGGGTAAGTGGCCTCAACTTGTCTTTTTCTGCGTTTCTATTGCTTTTTGTGTATTCACTTGTGTGAGTGTTGTTTGCTTGGTTTCTTTGAATGCTTGCTGTCGTTTACATGTATACTAGCTTTTCTTAGCTTTGTTTCAGTTTTTGTTGCTATCTCAGTACTATCGCATGCATGAAACTGTTTTGCATAGACGTTCGCCGAACTGACGAACCGCCTCACCCACATGAATGTTGATTCATTTGCTGAATCTTTCATTCATGTTTTTCTTGTACTATCAAACACGTCTTCTATCACTTAGTGACTCCATGCATTCATTGCCTTATTTGATTTTAGTTTCCTGTTGGTCAGCTGAGCCAATCTTCGCCTGGGCTCTACCTTCACCAAGGCTGCATTGCAAAATCCGAGAAGGAAGGCTCGCCTTCCTCTCTAGAAATGCCCATTTCTGCCTAACACTGGCCTCCAGGACTGTTTTTCACATTTCTGGAGGACAGTGATTGTTTGGCCCAGGAAAATGCGCAAATTTGTCCCTGGGCCTGCAGTCCTTCCCAGCTAGAATTGTGCATTGTGCAATCCCAGTAGCCAATAGCATGTCTAGATTGCACATTTCACAGATCTAGCTACTAGTCCTACCTCCCAGATTGCCCAGAATTCCTTTTGTGTAGTTTTGGCAGCTAGTCACCCAGCCTCCTAGAAGAAATTGCGCAATATCGCTCATTAGTTCCCTAGGTATGTGGTGTCTCATTCCCCAGAATTTGCTTTGTTTTCTCTGACAGATTAATTTCCATGCATGTTTCTTGTCTCTATATCTTTTAGGTGTTCATACGTCTCAATGGATTCCAAGAGAATAGTATCACAAGGCACTGATGGAATTACAGCTGGAGAAACAACTGAGTATGTGTCCTCCAGTGTGACGATCTATGAAGATAAAAAGTTGTATCTAGACAAAGACATCAAACTGAAGTGGTAGGAGGTCAATGAAACATTCATAGGACCTGTTGGGGAAGACCTCGATGACTATCAGGTGTATATGAAAATTCATAAGTCCAGCTTGTACCGGATTGCATGTAAATACCTCACATTCCCATGTGTGGACATGATTCACTGGATTGTCTCTGACACTGATCCCGAGATGATGACCTTGAGAAGTTTTAGTGGGATGAAACTTACGACCTTTTGGGCATGCAATTATGATGAGATGCATCGGATGGCAAATATTTTAACTATCACGAGTCCTCCATTCAGCGTGCCCAACATCAGAGCTAACATAGAGCTCACTCAAGAGACATCCTGAAGAATTGGGTAAAGGAGCCAGCTCGTTTTAGGATGACACAAAATAAGATCTACAAGACAAAGATACTAAGGAAGGTGTACCAATACTTGGTCATATTTGCGTGTTGACTGTGTGGCCAAGCAAGCACTGAAACCTTTCCTCAGAGTTGGGTGATCACATTAGACCAACTGGCTAGAGAATGAAAACCATGTAACTCGTCCGACATACTGGTTCATCAGCTGAAGGAACAAGTCATGAAGGCTCAACAGTCACCCGAAGGTATGCATGTATAGGTTTACATGCCTGCCTACATCATATATGTGGTCTGTGCCTGATATGAGTTCCTAGGTTTGGAGTGGGCATGGTCACCGATGAAGACTGTTGTGAACACATATTTCAAGTTGTTGTCTGAATGCAGCTTCAGAGGAGTAATAATACAATTTATTGACCATTTTGTTACCCCAGTGTACAGGATGATATTCAAACAAGATCCACCTTGCATGTCAAAGGAGGAAACAGAGGCATTGTTACGCATTGCAGATTGGTATGCCTCACCGTCCGACACTTTCATCCAAATGTTCAGTGCAGAGAAGCCTCTGCATATTCTGCCAAAGTTTGCCTTGGACATACTTGTCATGTAGGAAGTAGCATATGCAATCTCGGCAGGATTGACAACTAGACTACAATAGAAGAAGAAGGCGCCTTGGCCCGCTCTTCCGTTGCGGATTGGGTTATATGAGATCCAGAGTATCAAGAAAGAGGATGTCGAAGCAGGACAGATGAAGAAGTCCCTGTTCAACCTCCGAAGCTTCAATCTGTATCACCCACTGGATCCATGGGGAATTTCACTGGGATGAGTAGGACTCATGGAGGTATTTCTATAGTTCCTCTAGACCCAATGAATAGGTTGGATTCGCTGTGGAGTGGTTAGCGAAGCAACATGAAACAGCGTCATGGAGAACACCAGCAGTACCAACAGTAGCAGCAGTAGTAGTAGAGGCAGTAGAGCCAAGCATACCTGTGAGCGAAAAATGGAAGAGGAATATTGTTGATTGCATGGAGGTGGAGAAGAGCTGCAAGTTTCGAGAATATCCACGTGTAGAACAAGCAACTATGGTTATTCAGGCAAAGAGGCAACAACGTGACAAGCGAATCACACGAAGGCATAGTGATAAGAAGAGAATGGAAGAAGCAAGGAAGGATTTGCATGAGATGAGGGAGCAACTACGAAAAGAACAAGATCTGTGCCAACAGGAGAAGGAATCACAACAACAATAGATACAACAGGAGGCGCAACATGTGTCGACAGATGAAGTAGTGCCCATACGAGTAGTTGATTCATCTAAACAACGGGAATTAGGTGAACATGGTGAACCATCACAGGGGAAAGACTTTGCTCATAAGATAGAACACGCACTTCCATAGTTGGATGCAAACATGGAGCAAAAGGAGTTGGAAAAGGACATCGACCTCATGCCTCACCATAAAGAGGTCGACTCACCTGCTTCAATGCATCCAAATGATGATCAAGTCTCGAATGACCAAGGAGGAACTGAGATCCTTGGTGGTCGGCTAGAAGGAGAGATGCACAACATCTCCTTCGACGAATCTCATCACAGAGTTGTGTAGTCTCACAGAGTACCAATTCCAGAGGACCAAACATGCCCTGCGCAAGTTGAAGAATGAGTGATCATGGCTGATGTGCACAAGCATCCAGCTGCTTTGGTCGATGCAACTAGAGTGTATGCCGAAGCTACTAGCTCAACTGTTCTTTTTATTATAGTTGAGAATGAGTGAATGACGAAGGAAATGTAGGTGGAGACTTGGTGACAATCTCTGCCCGAGTTGAACTGAAGAAGGCAATAGTAGATGAAGTATTGTCCCTTGACACGGTTATGTGAGAATTGTACTCTAAGTTTGGTATCGTGCACCAAGCAATCATCCATCTCAATGGATGGAAACAACGACATTATGCAAGAAGAGCACGCATCTTGACGAACATACATGCTATTGTTGATAACATGCAAGCATGGACGATGAAGTACAAGGGAGCCCCACTTCACTTGCCAAAGATGATGTGGGACAATGCGGTTGAGCTACAAGCACGTATCCGGAGTCAGATCCAGAACTATGAATACCTCCCGCAACTCATCACTAGCATATACGCTTCCCATGCATGAGTATTCAAGAGCATGGATATTGTGGTGCGCACACATGCGGTCCCATCACTTGGGACTCTCACCTAGGTGAAAACTAAGAAGCAAGTCCGACAAGAGATTTATTTGTACTTTGACGAGTTGATGCGCATCGTCACCAACCCAAACTTGCCTATTAGTGTAGACATCATGCACAAGTATGTTGCTGGTCCAACCACACTGAAGACAATGATGCGCATGATTTTAGAAGAGTTGGACAGAGGAGCCCGAGCAGTGTACCTGGATGCTATGGAGTCAAGGTTCAGGTTTCAGATAGATGTCACAATGGAATGAATGGACACTATCAAGGACTACAGATCTTGGCATCAATATGTTACTATTGCTCAACATGAGGATGTCGAGCAGTTGGACTTCTATAGTTGTCTAAGTCATAATGATGTCTAGTTTGGCTTGCTCAAGCCATTCTTCACATGGGTACATGTGCATTGTAATGTTGAGTCATGTCAAGTGTAAGTCAAGTGTCAATAGTGGATGTAACAGTCATAGAGTAGCTGAAGGGTCATGAGGGTAGTTGAATGGTCACAAAGGGGAATGTCAAGGGTCACCCCACCCTTTGTTGTAAGTAGTCCCTCATAACTCATTGTAGAGGCTTTTGGTCAGCCAAGCTTCTGATAAGACTATCTTGGAAAGAGCTTGGACAATACTGTGACGTGCCTTGGCTTCTCCACTACATGGAGCTAGTTCATCTCTTTGGACGAGCAGGAAGATGTGGCTGTAAAATTCCACTATTGGGGCTAGCAGATTAACATGGATGTATTGTATGATTTGGACTTACACTTCTTTATATAATAAGAGCCAACCCATATTCATGCACATGTTGTTATTGTAGTTAGACTGCTCCAGTTTCTTTAATGATGTAATCTGTTTAACTTACATATTTGTGTATGAACTGATTCATATGAAATTATATGAATCTTGTTGCAGATGTGTTGTTGGTTTAACCTTGGATTGTTGACTGATCTTCTTTCCAGCTTGTGATGCATATTCACTCGTGTGTTCCCTTCCGATTTGAGTACTGATACATGTTGTCAAGGGGCACACTAATTTCACCCCCTATGTGTTAGAACCTCACATTCAACTTCCTTGACTCACTACAGAAGTCACACCCTTGCTAATGACAGAGATATTAATTGCCTCTGTGAGACATCGTGGTCAAGGCATTACCTTATGAACCACTACTGGGACTCCTACACCAAACGGTTTGAGGTCTAATTGGGAATTCTTGTTAGGGAGATCCCCTTGACATGTTGGTAGGTCTAGAACCGTCAACATTTATGGTGCTAGAAGGAGGGCCAGATGAAAAGTTGTGTCCTCTCATCCAATTTTGAACCTTTGCATATCTTTCATGGATTCTTGCACTCTTCTTCCCTCGCGGTGTTTTTCAGATCGTGAAGATGTCTCCATCATGGGGGAGTTTTTCAATATCTTGTCCACTTTCATGTATGATGGTGAAGGTGAGGTGGCCTGTCCTGAGTACTTACATGAATTTATTTCCATGCTTCATGAGGAAGAGAGGTGTTCTAATGAACATGCCAACTTTCTACTTGTACACACACTTCACGAATCTCCACGTGGTTGTTTGCTCAGCCTGCCAGCTGACACTATGCACTCCGTTGAGCACTTCTATGATCTTATTGAAGACACTTTCTATCATTTTGATCCAGACCATCTTGACCAGAAACTGTTACAACAACGGAGGGCTCCGCATGAATCATTTATTTATTTTTTGCAGCGCTTCCATGACTTGTAGTTTCAAGCTCTGAGGAGCTAGATGAAATTTGCTTATCTTCGAGACTGGTTTGAGTATTTCCTTAAGAAATCTGGCCGCCCCAAGAGAAAGTCTGAAATCAAGCCTCGCTCAACATTCTTCATTGATGGAGCTGCGCAATCTCATGTTGATGCAGTCATTGTCTCGACTGATTGTCCTCCTTCCTCTCATTCAACAGCTCCACCACTGCCAAGTGATGCTGAGGATCATGCTCACACACTTGTTTAGTTTTCACATCCTCCCAACATCACTTCACTTAATTTTCGTGTAGATTTGGTTGTGAGTCCTTCGAGTTCTCATATGCTTTCTTTTCTACAACCTCCATCTTCACACTCAGGTGTTCCTCTGGATGATGTTGTCTTGTGTTCGTCCATTCCAGACTCTTCACTTGTTGTGAATGAGGAAAAACTCACTGACAAATTTGGTGTTGCACAACCAACATCTGTTGTCATTCATGAAGAGTATGAGTGGGAGCTTGAGGAACGTCAGAGATACAATAAACTACTTCTATGTTGGAACAACCTCTTCTTCTCTTAATAAGTCGGTATCCCTCTTCCTCCTCTGAAGTGAATAAGTGCTATGCACAGTTACGAAAATGAAAAAAGGGAAAAGTCAAAAAATTAAAAATTAAAAATGAATAAGGCAAAAGAAGAGAAAGGATTCTGGCGTAGGGAGGTGATGCAAGTAACTCGATTAGGGCACTGACCAGGCTCGCTAGCAGCAAAGCCATGCTTGTGTTCCTATATGAGTCCACCGGGGTACTGTCTAGTCCTACTGGCAGTGGAGCAAAACTAGAAATGAAACTAAGACTCTAATGACTATACTGCTTATGCACCTATATGCCCCTCAACCCCAATTGAAACAAATGTGTTTCCTTGGCTTTGAATGTGTGTTAATCGACCAAGAGTTGGTAGATTCTACATCTTACAATAAAGTTAGTGTGAAACCAAGATGAGTTGAGAACTAAACAATACTTCTAGCGGTGTTAGACTTGTTTTTCATGAATAAGGTCCATTTAGAGAGCTGGAGTTCTACCAGTGTGTTGCCAATTGTTGTAGTGGCTACAACCACCCTCAAAAAGTTTTCATTAGCTTGTTTTGGAGCCTCCCTACCAACCTTTCATAACACCTTATCTTGCTTCGTCAAGTACTCAAGCTTCAGTGTTTTCCTCACACAAAGGCAGCTTGTCGATCACAGTTGATCCATTCCCCTCATAGGCTATTCACCTGGACTTGGTGCAGTTGCAGGATGAGCAGCTTCCCCATGGAAATTGCACATTTCTGGGATGAAGCCAGCCTTCCCTCCAAAAATTTAACAATCTTGTCTGGTAGCCTGCTGGGCTCTAGGATTGCGCAATCGTGTCAGTCAACACTCCCAGCAGGATTTGTGCAAATTTTCCCAGTAGGGCTGCTCAGCATAGAAATTGTACAAATCTAGGTAGCAGTAAGCTGCTCTACCTAGAAATTGCGCAAACCTCTTGGACAGTCAGCCCAGCTCCTAGCCAGAAATGCGCATTTTTCCCAAGCATTTGAGAAACTACATTCATAAGCAGCCCAGTTGACTAGTTCCACCTGGGACCGCGGAGACTTGACTTGAATGCATGCATGAATTTCTCTTCCCAGAATAGCAAGAGGTAACATGCAAAAGGAATCCCATGATTTAGGGAGCTATTTTTGGCAGCCAGGGGTTAAATGCAAAGTTGTTTTAGAAACTTCCCTCCAAGTGTCATTTTTTCCTAGATTTGTGGCATGTGTGTCATGATATCGAACCTATTTATTCGACACATAAGAGCCCATTCATTCACATCGATATTGGAGCTCTAACATCCCACAACACATCCATGACTCTTCAACACATCCAACTCATCCATTCACGGGTAAGTGGCCTCAACTTGTCTTTTTCTGCATTTTCGTTGCTTTTTGAGTATTTGCTTGTGTGAGTGCTATTTGCTTGATTTATTTGAATGATTGTGGTCATTTACATGTATACTAGCTTTTCCTAGCTCTGTTTCAGTTTTCATTGCTATATCACTAATATCGCAGGCATGAAACTGTTTTGCACGGACATTCGCCGAACCGGTGAACCGCCTCACCCACATGTATGTTGATCCGTTTACTAAATATTTGATTCATGTTTTGCATGCACTATCAATCAATTCTACTATCATTTAGTGTCGCCATGCATTCATTGTCTTATTTTATTTCAGTTGCCCATTAGCAAGTCGGGCCAACCTTGGCTCGGGCTTTGTCTTCACCAAGGTTGCATTACGCAACCTAGGGAAGGAAGGCTTATTCTTCCTCTCCAGAAATGCACATTTTTACCTAGCACTGGCCTCTAGGTCTTTTTTCTGCATTTCTGGAGTACAATGACTGCCTGGACCAGGAAACTATGCAAATCAGTCCTTTGGCCTATAGTCCTTCCCAACTGGAATTGTGCAAAACTAGTAGTTAGCAACCTGTTTGAATTGCACATTTCGGAGATCCAACAGTCATTCCTACCTCCCAAACCACCCAGACTTCCTTTTGCACGATTCTGGTAGCCAGTCACTCAGCCTCCCAGAAGAAATTGCATAATCTTGCTCATCAGTTCCCCAGGTATGTCCTGTATCATTCCGCGGAATTTGCTTTGTTTTTGCTGACATATTTCTTGCCATGCATGTTGCTTGTCTCCAGATGTTTCAGGTGTTCATCTGTCTCAATGGCTTCCAAGAGAACATGATCATAGGACACTGATGGAATTGCAGCTGGAGAAGCAGCTGAGCAAGTGTCCTCTAATCTGTCGATCTATGAAGATACAAAGTTGTATCTAGACAAGGACATCAAACTTAAGTGGCAAGAGGTTAATGAAACATTCATAGGTACTTTTTGGGAAGACCTCAAAGACCGTCAGGTGTATGTGAACATTCACAAGTCCGGCTTGTACTAGATTTCATGCAGATACCCCGTCTTCCCATACATGGAAACGATTCACTATATCTTCTCTCACACTGACCCCGAGATGATGACCTGTTGATACCTCGAAAATCGCTGCAACAACATTAGGGAAACCACCCGGTCTGGACCTTAGTACAGCTCCTTTTCCGTTTGGGGTAGTGGCTCCGACTGGGGATAATGGGACCAGTTTCTCAGAAATAGATAAATGGGATGAATGAATGGTTTATAGATAACACTAGTGGTGAGCGAAAGGCTAAACTATTGACAAAAATATAAAGAGATGAAACTATCCCGGGAATCTATTGAGCTCTAAAGTGTAGCGTTTGATGTTCTATGTCTAAAAGACAAGCATATAGATGACTGTATCTTCACAACATAGATATTAAATCATTTAAGATTGCTATGCCTAAATAGTTAAGCAGAGTGATTGAAGCGAAATTACCACACTTTATACATTTATATCATTGTCATACACATGATTAAAAGCAAAGGCAGATCACTAAACACCCAATAGTGGAATGAATAAGATTTGCTGTTATAGCGCATGCATATAATCAACGATAGCAAGAATAATTACATAACAATTCATATAAATGGAATGAATTCAGACATAGATAGAAATACCATATGAGCTGCGTGACACTCCCATATATCAATCGCTATGTACAGTTCTTCCTTTAACGCAAAAACACTCTCAATCAACGACAATAGTGCACAATTGCATAAAGAAACTTCCTCATTAAAGTAAGAACAACTGGTCGAGTTTCATAAAAGAATATCAACTGAAGCACAGTAGTGCAAACTTCAGCCTATTAAGTCTCTTACAAAATTTTACGACCCTTTCTAAAAACATGAAAGGGTCTATAAATACAATACTAATTTAAATATCTACTAAACAGAAATGCTAATAAATTGATATCAATAACTTTTGATCCTATTTTGTCTAGCGATTTGGCAATCTGGAGGGTGATTCATCAAGTCGGCTGCTTTCCTTTAAATATGAGCTGATTAATTGCAAGCATTGGCTCAACTTCCGGAGGTTTGTTGAGGCGCGAATTGAGCTGGGCAGCATAGGTGGCATCTTGAATATCGGGAATCATACACCTGATGGCATCTGTTAAACACTTCAGGGCGGCTCTTTGTGTATGTGGCTTAATTAGGAAGAGCCAATACGCTTCCAAGTTTAAACTATTAATCCCGGCGATTAATTTTCCCTTTTCTTCTAACTCAGGATAACATGATTGCTCCAATGCATTTGTTGTTGTAATCATTCCTGGTGTACATTGAGAAATCATATTTGCCAAGTAGAGAGTGTTGTTAACTAAATCAACTAGATTGCTAGAAGTTGATTTACATCTTGAAGCCGCTCTCTCTGCTTTCATCACCTGAGTGTGCCATTTCGTGAAAAGTATATCCTTATGTGTTTCAAGTATCCTGGGCAAATTTGCTGCTTTTCCCTGATCAAAATCTTGTCATTCAAGATATGCGGTGATGGCCTCATCGGCTTGATTTAATTCATCCCTGGCTTTCTCTACCTGCACATTTATAGATATAGTTAACTCGCATAGTGGCTCAGCTTGAGCAATCTGTTGACACAAGAGTTTAACCTGAGATATTAGCGCATTGTTAATCAATGATGCTTCTTTTCTGAACTCTGCCACTTGCGAAGCCCCTTTTATCTTTTCTAGTTGCGATGACATTTGAGCGATTTGCTCATCTTTGGTTTTCACCATTTGCTCATTCGCTGTTTTCAACTGTGCCAATGCATCTGTCAATTCTTTCTGTTTCTGGATCGCACTTTGGTCAATCCTTTGCTTTTCCACTTCCAATCGCTGGGTTAATTGATTATTCATTTGCTGTTGTGCCAGCAACTGCTCCTCTGCTTGCGCTGCCTTCTGCTTTGTCTCAGCCAATTCCGCCTATAATCCAAAGATTTCTTGGTCCTTATTCTTCAATAGAAGGCTTACCTTCGATGCTTTGTCGATTGTTGTTGCGGAATAGGCTCCAGCATACTGTGACAGCTTCGTTAGGTCATCGGAGGGGTCCAATTTCTCCTTCCATACTACATTACCCGTGACTGTTTGCTCCAGAAAGATAGAAGGTTGATTAATCCTTCGTCTTTTCCTTGATCGCTTTACAACTGCTCTATGCCTCAGGCTGTAGAAAACATCCAATGGAGGAATATCTTCTACCTGCAGAATGATTTGATCGGTGGGATCTTTTGGAATTATCTCAACATCCTTAGACTTAGGTGGGCTGCTGGTTCCACTTAGAACCTGAGGTGAAGTAATGTCTTGCATATCGCTAGTCTTAGAAGTGTCTGTATCTTTTAAGCCTTTTGTTCCACTGATGATAGAATCAAACTGCTGCCATTCCTGGAGAAATTTAGGGTCTGTGGTAGTGTCCATATTGGCATCAGTGGTGGTATGTTGCGCTTTCTTAGTTTGAGACTCCTTCTGTACTTGTTCCTGCTCTTTCTTCTTATGCTCCTCTTGTTCCCTCTGTTGTTTATCCTCATTCTCTTTCTTTAGCTGTTCTTCCTGCTCCTTCCTCTGCTTTCCCTCCTGTTCTTTCCTCTGCTTTTCCTCCTGCTCCTTATTATGATCTTTTGTTATAGCAGGAGGTTCTTTTAACTGTTGCCGGCCAGGCTCGCTTGACGATGTCGCTGGGGTCGTTGCTAATAAATCTAGAGGCAGAGTTTGCAACCTCTGTTCTCTAAGTTTATTGAACTCAGTCAACCCTTCATCATTATATTTCATCCTAGTGAGTTCTTTAGCCTGACCTATGGTTTCAATTGAAGTGAACAGGTCATCAAATATATCTTCCTGATGCTCAAACTTTGTCAATTTGGCTTGTTCTAATG